>CAXARO010001791.1:0-51296 GCA_963971305.1 Arcuatula senhousia
AATTTAATAAAATAAAAGCATCTGCGGTTAGTAGCTCTTTATTAAGGTCTTTCCCTTTCTGAAGGAAAGACCTTACTGTATTTCTTATGATTATTAAGGTCTTTCCCTTCCGTAGGAAAGACCTTATTGTATTCGTTAGGCCTATTATTATTATTCTTTTTTTTTTCTGCCGCTTGTGAGCAAAAAGTTTCTTGACCGATCTTTATGAAATTTGGCACACTTATTCAGCACTGCCGGGAATAGAAATGAGTATGCCTGTGAGCGCCAACTCCTTTTAGTTTTGGCGCAATAGCGCAAAACGCTGTTTACCCTTGTTATCAGGTGAGCTCAGAAACGGTAATAGTTATAAAGATTCTGTTTAGTGAAAATGATTGCTTACATCCTGGTGATGATTTATCATGCAAAATGAATGCTGTAATTTACTTCCTGGTTTCGCGCGTATGGCGCAAACTTGGCGCAAAATGTAAAAATTGTCCGATTTTTATGAAATTTGGTTTCCAGGTAGATTTGAGGGTCCTGATTACGAATATGCAATCGAAAATTTTTTTGCGTTTACCATTGCCAAAATGGCGGCCGTCAAACGGTTTTTTGCTTATAACTCGAAAACCGTTAGAGATAGTATAGACAATATATGAACAAAAAATGATCGTCTTGAAAAGACCTACAATTTGAGTTCAAGAAGTGCATGATTCGGTTGAGCGGTTTCGAAATGGCGGCCGAAACAGGTTTTCACGAAATATGTTTTTTGCCAATAACTTGAAAACCGTAACAGATAGTATAATAGACATGTGTATGAAAAGTGACCGTCTTGACAAGACCTATCCATTAAGTCCAAGAAGTACATGTAATGGTTGACTGGTTTCAAAATGGCGGCCAAAAACATCATCCAGTGCATTATTTACTTCTATTTAACAATTAAAGGTTACAGATAATATAGTAAATATATATATATTTATTATCAGTAATTCAAGAGCTTGACTATAAGAAAAAGGTCAAAGGTCATAGGTCGGTTTACGGGAAAGACCTCTCATTTGTTCTCTGAACAAATGGCACTTTAATTATTATTATTTTTTTTTTCTGCCACGGATGTCAAAAAAGTTTCTTGACCGATTTTTACGAAATTTGGCACACTTATTTAGCACTGCCAGGAGCAGAACTGAGTAAGCCTGTTAGCGCCAACTCTTATTAGTTTTTGCGCAGTAGCGCAAAACGCTGTTTACCCTTGTTATCAGGTGAGCTCAGAAACGGTAATAGTTATCAAGATTCCGATTAGTGAAAATGGTAGCTTACATCCTGGTGATGATTTATCATGCAAAAAGAATGCTGTAATTTACTTCCTGGTTGCGCGCGTATGGCGCCAACTTAGCGCAAAATGTCAAATGTGTCCGATTTTGATGAAATTTGGTTTCCAGGTAGATTTGAGGGTCCTGATAACGAATCTGTGGTCAATTTTTTTTTTGCGTTTACCATTGCCAAAATGGTGGTCGTCAAATGGTTTTTTACTTATAACTCGAAAACGGTTAGAGATAGTATAGACAATATATGAACAAAAAATGATCGTCTTGAAAAGACCTACAATTTGAGTCCAAGAAGTGCATGATTCGATTGAGCGGTTTCGAAATGGCAGCCGAAACAGGTTTTCGCGAAATACGTTTTTTGCCAATAACTTGAAAACCATAACAGATAGTATAGTAAACATGTATACTTAAATGAATAAGAATGCCAAGACCTACAATTTGAGTCCAAGGTCAAAGGTCATGGGTCAAGGTCATTCCCTAGCAACAAGGTAACATTTATGAAAAGTCCATAGCAACCATATATATTCTTAACCAAGACTACTTTCCGAGTTTAGAGTTAAAATTTGTCAACCGGAAGTAACCCTTAGTCCATAGCAACCAACAAAATGTCCTTAGCAACCATCCTTTTTCTGACACTAGGCCCCTTGATCTTTATTCTGGAACCTATTTGATAACTATTGGTAACCTCATATCGAAAACGAAATGACTCATTTGTCTATAGTACTTGTATTGGACACCATAATGCTAACATGCTAAAGCGACAGAGAGACAAGAGACAGGGAAAGACCTCTCATTTGTTCTCTGAACAAATGGCATTTTAATAATATTATTATGTTTCTTATCCAATAGAAAAAAAGCCCAAAACGTGTGTATTCGCCATTTCTGAACGGATTGACCTGAAACTTGGTACACTGCTAGCACTACATAAGAAACAAGCACAGCTCACCCTGGAAGTGTGTACCTAGCATAGTTTTCGAGATATGCCCCCGCGGGCTTTTTTTAATGAAATGTTGTGCGCAGATAAACTACCAAGTTTTTCAACCGATCGAGCTGAAATTTTGCACAGTTGCTGAGAATAATGAGCTCTCGCGTTGTAGCTAAAAATAAAGTCTGTACCTGGCCCCGTTTTGAAGTTACGCCCCTTTCTGGTTTTTACTCAAAAATCGCTAATTTAGCCAAAAATAAACTTTTCCGTGCGGAAATTTTTGGTGCCCCCTCTCCGTAAAAATGTGCCCGACTGAAATCTGTCAAACATTCCAGCCGGGTCGCCTTATTTTTTTTATACAATTTTTCTTTCTATTTTTTCGAAATTTCAAAAAAACGTAACTTGACCCCTCTTTGTACTTTTGTCAAATGCACCGGAAGTGCCAAAATGCTGTCAAAACTAGCTGATATCCTAGCCAAATGTATGCACTAAAAGTCTCCGTTTACAAAAATGTCCTCTGGTTAATGAGTTTTTCAAAATTAAAGTTTTCTGCAGTCACGTAAAACACACAAATTCCTGACGAATTTCCTCCAAATTTCACTATTCAACGTTATTCCTGTTTCGAAAATTGAATGTTTTCACTAAATTCGTCCTTAACTATTTAAAATAATCCAAAATGAACTAATTATGTCACTATTTTTGCCCGTCATCAAATGTTGTAAACTATTGTCAAAAGATTCCCGTGTCATTTCTATAACAGGCACATTCCAATTATAAACTTGCTCATCCGTGACGTTCATGTATTCTAACTGTATACACAGTGTAGGAACGGAAGTGTACAGTTTTAGGGTATATAAAGAAATGGTGAAATGAACCATTCTAGATCGTACAATTTCTTTTATTTTTACACAAACTTTTTCAAATGACACAAAAACGAAGAAGATGTACGATTGTCGTTCGCTTCAAATTTTAAGAACACATAACATAGAATATGATATAACTCAATTACCTGTAATTGTTTGTGATGTCAAATAGAAATTTCAATCTGCACACTTGATTTTTCAAAAGTTCACTCCAAATTGATGTAAATAATCGGTTCGTGAACATAAATCGCATTCAACTCGTGATCATTGTGAATATGTATCCTCTCAAAAATCATTTCTGCACATTCTTCACATGCACAAACGGGTTAATACATACAGGATTTTATTTAATTTGAGTTTTATTCACCCAAGCCGTGTTTTAAAATCTGAGCGAAATCTATCGCAGTCATTGTACAAAATCTATGGAGGACACTTCACAAAATCTATGGAGGACAGTTTTCATAAAAACATATTTTCACAACATCAGCGGCGTCAGATGTAATTTTCATATGGCATGAATAATGCCAGAATATAAATAATTCATATAATTATTATAAGAAAATTATGAGTAGGCATATGAAATAAAGATAAAATATTTTATAAATCCAGTGATGGGAATATTTTTTTTATTCAAACACATATCGTATACGCATATGCACATGTATTCCAATATATAAAAAGGGTTTCTTGTCATGTGCTGTATCAAATGGAGATTTTCGAGCACGTTTCTTCCTGACTTACAAAACGTTGGATGGATTAAGTACAAGTATACATGAAATAGTTATTGAGAACCCTTTAATTTCTATTTGAACATTATAAAGTTTCTTATTCTACAGAAACATGGACCTTATGATTGCTCTATCGCTGTTAAATTTCATAAGTACTTCCTAGCTCACGTACTGCACGTATAGCTGATGAAGCTTTGTGCATATATGCCTCAGTTGAAGACCAACATATCTACATTTTCATCTTTTGACACAGAGTATATATCTTTAAATGACAGAAAGTTTATCAAATATATGCACACTTTATTATCTCATGAACTGTTTAAAGGCATCCAGTTGATAAAACTTGCAAATACCCAAGTGGTACTTAAGCACTATTGACCTTGAATCTCAGGTCGAATCACTTCGGTAATTTCAATACAAAAACAGAAATCATAAACTTTTTTTATGATAAAAGCTAAATCTTATTATTCTGATGTGCCTGCAAGTGGGATTTACTTTTGATAATCAGTTTATACTTTTTTATACGGAAAAGACACTGCTGCAAAAAGGGCTAAATTTCCACCAAAGGAGACTTTTGTAGAGCTGAACGGACAGACTGTAGATTCAGACACCTTTCTCTTTATTCTGTTTTTAAAAGGCTTAACTCTGATGTATTTTTAAGCTTTTTTTTCTGCAACCAAATTAAAAATATGCTTTATGTGTACAATTTTTATTCAACCTCGTCGAAAAGTTTGATCAGTAAATTTTTTTGGAGAGAGGTGTTTAAAAATTGTCGAGTTTACGAAGAACAATGCCGAACATTTTAGCAAGCAAACTAGTTCTTGGTGGAGTTTTACACGTGACCCAAACCAAAACTATCGCTTCGAAACTACGTGAAATGTTCGATTGTAACAAAAAGATACTGATTTACCAGGTGCGATTCGAAAAATGCCTTTTTGCTATTGATGCGAATCTGATACATGTCTGGTTGCTATCAACAGGCAAAGTTGACAGCAAGCAACTTAATGTACACATGTAAATATCAAAATCAATTATGATGCTAGCTGAAGCCTTTTCTCGTATCACATCTGATCAAATTCACCATATATCTAGTTTTGATATTTTGACCAAAAAATAATTCTAGCTCAATTGGACATTGTCATGTAAGTTTATGCAATCACTATATATATGCGTCTGTCGTTGTCGTCCGTTAACAATTTTTAAAATCTTCTCCTCTGAAACCACCTAACCAATTTAACTGAAACTTTACAGGATTGATATTTGACAAGTTGGTAACAAACGAAGTTCATTTTGAATTGATTCGATAAAAAACATGACCACTGTTACTAATAATAGAACATAGGGTAGACTTATTTAAAATGGCTTATAACTCAGCAATTATAACAGATACAAAATATCAAAAGATTCTTAGGGTCTTTGGAATCAAAAGTTCTACAAAAGCCTCCATTGGGCGAAGTTGTCAGATTACCCTTTATAGCGGTTATGGCCCTTTAAAGGACATAAATAGCGATTTTCCCTGTTTTTTGCCCAATAGAATGCAAACTATTTCAGAAAGAGAAAATCAGTTGCTTGCTAAAACCTTCAGCTCATTAAACTCTACAAAAATCTCCATTTGTTCTACAAAAGTCTTTATCAGATTAAAATTGTCCCCTGATCCTAAAACCATAATGGTCTTCTATGAGGGGTCGTCTGAAAACTGCCACATGCACTTTATCGAGTGCTGACAAAGTGACGGGTGTGCTTCATATCAAGCAGGAACTGTTGAACTCTTTAAGAACGTTCATTCTCGTTATACTCATGCTAGCGAAAGCGCAGGGATAATGTTTTTCGTATGTCGGCGTACGTATGGCGTTAATGTCCAGGATAATCTCTGAAACCACTGGGAGTAGAAAGATGAAACTTGGGTCATTGATTGTATTGTGGGTAGGGATTGTGCCGAAGGTTTCGGAATTTTAATAATGCCTCCCCCGGCCTAGGGGCTGGGTTGTATAGGTAACCTAAGGGCACATTATTCCTTCGTTACCCAACTCCTCCCCTGAAACTTGGCTCAGTGGTTACACTATGGGTGTAGATTTTGCTGAAGGTTTCTGAATTTTGATAATGCCCCTTAGGGCTGGGCTGCACAGGTAGCTGAGGGTAATTTATTCCTTCGTCACGCAACTCCTCCCAGGATATTTGGAATACAGAATTGAAACTTGACTGAGTTATTGCACTAGGGATGTAGATTCTGCCAAAGGTTTCTTAGTTTTTATAATACCCCTAGGGGCTGGGCTGCATAGGTATCCTAAGGGCTAATTATTCCTTTGTAACAAAACCTGTAGAACTGAATCTTGGCTCAGTAGTTGCAGTGTGTATGTAGATGCCCCAAGCGGCTGGGATACATATGTAGCCATAGGGCATATTGTTCAAGGTTATTTTGAAAATGGAACTGAAACTTTAATTTTTGTGTCAGCCAAATTAACCTAAGAATTAGTTTAGAAATGTACCTATAAATTAGTTTAGAAATGTACCTACAAATTAGTTTAGAAATGTACCTACCCTTAAACCATATATTAATAATCTTATATTTTATATAAAAAAATCAATTTGCAGGTTATTATTACTTGCCACAAAACCAGCAATAAGTCTAACAACAATAAATTACAATTGTAGTTCCTGTTCATTTCTTTCAGTTATTTGCCCCATATACTAGCGTGTGGATATGTAAGGTGGCTGCTTCGACTAGTTTAACTCAGACTTCACGTTATGCGATTTGGTTGTAATATGGTTTTTTTGTTTGTTTAAGTTATGTGGTTTGTATTTACGATGATTCTATTTTAAATTCAAGTCTTCTCGGACTAGCGATATATGATTGCCGCATAGTTGCCGCACAGGTAGCCTGAGGACAAATTGATCCTTCGTCACGCAACTCCTTCCAGGTTTTTGGAATACAGAACTGAAACTTGGCTTCTTTAATTAGATATGCTGCTAGTTAAACAACAGGTCCTTTAATGTGATACTACTATCTATGATTTAGGATAAACATGTGCGCCGTCATTGACCTGTTCTGGACCGATCCTTGTTAGAATCAAGACATTTGCAGGAAAACGTACCGTGTTATACAAGGGAACGTTGTACGTACCCTGTTCTGAGCACGCCAAAATTGTTTTAATTCATATATTTTTACTATATACTAGTATGTAGCCACTATAAAGCAAATCTATGAAGCAAACCGTGAAAAAAAACCGTTTTGATCTGAAAAAGATCAGCAACTGCTACTTCTAAATGACAGGTTATTCGGTATGGAAGAAGGAGATTTTGCGCTATAAGACCGGGTTTTGGAAATTATATAGGATCATACCTTCAATTTCTCTGGCGTGTGCTTCGTTATGTCTTTCCGTCTTGTATTATTAAGATTGATCATCCCAGTTCAGCAGTTATGTTGTTACCTTATTTATTCATTTATTTTGACATATTAATTATCCTGTAGGTGTCAACTGAGCTGAATTTATAAAACTGTTCTACACCTATAAGCTTGGAGAAAACGATTCTTTTTGGGGTATATGAATTATTTATGTTCTGGTATCTTTAATGCTAAATAAGAACTATACATCTGACGCCGCTGATGTTGTGAAAATATGTTTTTTTATGAAAAGTGTCCTCCATAGATTTTGTGAAGTGTCCTCCATAGATTTTGTACAATGACTGCGATAGATTTCGCTCAGATTTTAAAACACGGCTTGGGTGAATAAAGTTCAAATTAAATAAAATCCTGTATGTATTAACCCGTTTGTGCGTGTTAAGAATGTGCAGAAATGATTTTTGAGAGGATACATATACACAATGATCACGAGTTGAATGCGATTTATGTTCACGAACCGATTATTTACATCAACTTGGAGTGAGCTTTTTAAAAATCAAGTGTGCAGATTGAAATTTCTATTCGACATCACAAACAATTACAGGTAATTGAGTTATATTATATTCTATGTTATGTCTACTTATTATTTGAAGCGAACGGCAATCGTACATCTTCTTCGTTTTTGTGTCATTTGAAAAAGTTTGTGTACAAATAAAAGAAAATGTACGATCTAGAATGGTTCATTTCACCATTTCTTTATATACCCTAAAACTGTACACTTCCGTTCCTACACTGTGGTATACGTTGAAAGAATGGAAAATCAATATAGGTCCTAACCCTGCAAAGTCTACCGCTGTACTGAGAAATCTAAAAACTAAGTCGTAAAGTCATTCAAAAATTACGTCAAGCGCGTGACACCAAGGAAACTCAGATCAACAAAGTGATGTCGCCACCTAGATTTGAATGAATAAAATAAAATCACTCGTCCCCGCTCGCCCCGCCCCCCCCCTCCCCATTTTCCGTTGCGATTGACTGATTGTTGTTGGTTTAAAACAAGAAAACAAAAGAAATAAACAAAACGAAACAAAACAAATAAAACAAACAAAAAAAAAACAACAAAAAAACAACAAAACAAAACTTAAATGTTCCCGCCCCCATCTTTTCAGACACATTTATGGCAATAACATACATGTATGAAATACCCCCTCCCCTTTTTTTTTTAAAAAACAGCAAAAACAAAACAAACAAACAAATGCCAGCAATGAGGCTCTTAACGGGGGAAAGACCGTTCTCTTGATTGTTCTGTGAACAATCAGCCTTTTAATTGTCTTTTATTTTTTGTAATTACTAGGGATAAAGATTCGAACTAATAACCACAGAAACACAGTATGTGAAAACACACACACACAAATACAGCAGAGGTTCACAAAAATAAAAAAAAATAGCAAAAGGACCATTAAGAGCTACGGAACCGCAGCTGCTGCTTTTTTAAAATTTGGAAAAGTTATTAAGTTTTTCATATTCTTCATCCTAATAATGATGTTCAACAATTTAAGCAGACATATTCTTTTTGCTAAATTGGATATACGAAACGTAAACTTTAAAAATATATATGATTTTTACAAAGATATCAATTCACGATCTGGAGCCAAATTGTTCACGATCATGATTCAATTCTTGACCGTCATAGAAAACTGTTTACGATCATTTCCTCGATAAACCAATTCTCCCTGTGATATTATTGCAATCGTTTTGGCATAGCGTTTGCTTCATTTTCAATCTTTTAATAGAGCGCTTCTGATGAGTCTTAAAAGACGAAACACACGTCAGGAGATTTGTATTATTGTCTTGAAAGTAGTTGTACATTTGTAATTTTGATTTGCTACGCTCAAATCAAATTCCAAAACAGTAAACACACTGTCACATGTAAACTTTTTATTTTAAATGGTTATGCGTCTGGTAAAGGGATAGTACCATAAACCTACAAAATAAAAATAAAAAAAACATGTATGTTAGTGAGCTAGCACGTCCATGCTTAAAGAGTTTTGTGTGAATGTATTATCTATATTTGTTCACTTTTTCGGAACTTTAAAACGAAAACTTTAACAAGTAATGGCAAATTAAAAGCTTGTTTTTCAATACTACTTGTAAAAAACTAGCAATTCCTGGTGAAAGATAGATACATATCAAATGTGCCAGAGAGTTTTTTAGACAATGTTGGCAGACTTGCATTTTTTGTAACTTACGTAATGCATAAGTGCTGAATACTCATTCTTGCTCAACATATCGTCCACTAAAAATAAAGATCTCATTCGGTTTAATGTAGTTTAAAACCATAATTGCAGTTTGCCGTCAAGTTTTAAAGAAGAAGACACATGCAGACTATTAAATTACTTTGAAAACTGATAAAATGTTTAACACCTCAAACAGAACATAGAAGAATCCAATAAGGAAAGTATAGATAATATATGACGTGCCAAAGTAACGCCAAGCGACATCGTATCCCTTATCTGAGAATAGTTTTGATTCAGCTTTTATAAATATAAAATATTTCTCTGGTCTAACCATTTTCTTTTGACTCCGTCATTTGTCGAACTATTTGCTTTTATACAATACTAGTGTGCTTTTTGTTGGTATTTGTTGTTCTAAACGTAATATATGTATATTCGATGCAATTATTCTATATTTTGTTCAAATTGCTGACATTTTTAAAAGTACAAAGCACCAAAATTACAAATACCAAAACGCGGGTATAAACGGTTAATTTGGATATGCTATATATCGATATTTCAAGGAGTAACCTCTCATCAGTAGCATTTAAACCAAAACATTGAAAGGTCAAAATGCAAAACAGTTGAAAACGAAAAGTACTCAAAACCAAAACGTTCGAACAAGGAAGCCAAATCCAGCATCGAGGATATCGACCATGTGCATAACAAGGAAAGAAACCTGGTGTTTTCATCAATTTTGAATTTAACAATCAGAAATTTCAGCCACAATATATTAGAAATTTTATGGAATTCGTGTCAGACAAGTCTGACTACCAGGCTTGTGATTACCCTTGGGGACCTCTGGTCCACCAGCAGCGGTTATCGCCCAGTGGTTTCAAAATTACAAATACCAAAACGCGGGTATAAACGGTTAATTTGGATATGCTATATATCGATATTTCAAGGAGTAACCTCTCATCAGTAGCATTTAAACCAAAACATTGGAAGGTCAAAATCCAAAACAGTTGAAAACGAAAAGTACTCAAAACCAAAACGTTCGAACAAGGAAGCCAACTCCAGTACCGAGGATATCGACCATGTGCATTACAAGGAAAGAAACCTGGTGTTTTCATCAATTTTGAATTTAACAATCAGTAATTTCAGCCACAATATATTAGAAATTTTATGGTAATTCGTGTCAGACAAGTCTGACTACCAGGCTTGTGATTACCCTCGGGGACCTCTGGTCCACCAGCAGCGGTTATCGTCCAGTGGTTTCAAAATTACAAATACCAAAACGCGGGTATAAACGGTTAATTTGGATATGCTATATATCGATATTTCAAGGAGTAACCTCTCATCAGTAGCATTTAAACCAAAACATTGGAAGGTCAAAATCCAAAACAGTTAAAAACGGAAAGTACTCAAAACCAAAACGTTCGAACAAGGAAGCCAAATCCAGCACCGAGGATATCGACCATGTGCATTACAAGGAAAGAAACCTGGTGTTTTCATCAATTTTGAATTTAAAAATCAGAAATTTCAGCGACAATATAATAGAAATTTTATGGTAATTCGTGTCAGACAAGTCTGACTACCAGGCTTGTGATTACCCTCGGGGACCTCTGGTCCACCAGCAGATGTAATCGTCCAGTGGTTTCAAAATTACAAATACCAAAACGCGGATATAAACGGTTAATTTGGATATGCTATATATCGATATTTCAAGGAGTAACCTCTCATCAGTAGCATTTAAACCAAAACATTGGAGGTCAAAATCCAAAAACGAAAAGTACTCAAAACCAAAACGTTCGAACAAGGATGCCAAATCCAGCACCGAGGATTGGAAATTGGAAATAACAGCAAATAGAATACATAATTGCATGTTTCAAGAACAACGGCTTCAAGAAAATTCAAAAATTAGAACGCCAATGTTAATCAAAACGTTTATGTTACCGATATTTAAAAACTTGAAACACAGACACTAGTTTTAGAAAAAAAGGGAAGATACCGTTATTATCTAGCCTGTGGAATAGGTCGGTGAGGTCTGAATTTGTCATGACACCGTTCTTATCCATATCAAAATGCTGGAAGATGTGGACAATGATGGAATGTTTCTCATGGTAGTTATGGTGCCACTGGGTGATAAACTCGTGTTCGGATACACCACCAGAAGCTGAAAAATCAAAGAAATCATGAAAAGATTTTAGTACAAAAAACGATACAAAATGGTGTAATGCATGTCATTTTTAAACAAATTCAAGCTCGGATACACCACCAAAAGCTGAAAAGACAAGAAAAAATATATTGAGATGTTAAAACCTACAAATATTTTATTGAATAAAGTTTCATATTCGCTGTTATATAACTTACAATGCTAGACAAGCATTATACTACATACTATCAAGAAGAGTCAGGATTATATAAATCGTCCGTTTTTCCTGAAATATCGTTAACAAACTACATATTACATGTATTAAACAGTCATGACAGTACATACCATCATGGTCAAACGTTGTAATAAACTCTCGTAAAAACTCTGGAACTGTCAGATGACCATCAGAATTTATATCGGCCTGGGCCCATAGTGTATCAATGACATCAGGAATTAGCATCCCTCCATGAGGGTTAGCACTGAAATGGAAGAAAATCATCGCATATTAAAGAGAAAGGAAAGAAACCTTATGATATTATGTTTTACACAGTTTTGAATTTATACTATCAGAAAAGTTCCAAATTATTTCAAAGGTAAAATGCATGTAACATGGTCTGTGTTAAACGCACGTCTAACGCAAAAATTGATCACACATGGTTATTTTGCTCCTCGGTTACGGTCTTCAGTCAAGAAATATTACGGAAGACATCATGCACTTATAGCTGGGATTTCGATCTCTCAGATGATTGCAGATGTTAGTTTGTCATAGGGTTTTGTTTTGTCTTCCTTTACCGGATTTGACACACTGCTTTGACTGTTGGCAACTATAGCAAGCGGGAACTGCTTACTCTTCCGGAGCACCTGAAAATGATAGCCAAATTCAGCACAGAGGAAATCGGCCACTTGCAGTACATGCAAAGAAAGCATTTAATTTCCACCAAGTCACTCGATTGTCCTAACATAATTATGATCATGTTTTCTGTTAATCTTACCATAAAGCTACTCCAAGAATAGAGAAAACTATCAGAATGACTGAATTCATCTTTTTGGATATTGTCAAATTATAATATGTGGAATTTTTCCTTATCTGTTCTTTGTCGCGTTAGGTCAGACAAGTGTAACTGTTATCTACTAAACTGTTGTCAAAGTCATCGGTCGTTTACATCTTGAATTCTATATATATAATATATGAGAAAAAATGATTTTGCAAAAAATTCATAGACAGATTACAATGCCAAAACGGGTATAAAAACGGTTAATTTAGTTATGCCCGATATTTTGATATATTTAAATAACCTCTCATCAGTAGCATTTGAATCAAAACATTGGAAGGTCAAAAACCAAAAGTATTAAACGAAAGTACTTAAAGGTGCCAACAGGTTCGAACAGGGAAGCCAAACCCAGCACCGAGGATATCGACCTGTGCAGAACAGACTTCATAAAACACCAGAGCACCTGTTTTTTTTTTAGTTTGCGTCCGCATGGTCCGATTGAGTCGTTGTAAAATTTTGGGTTTCTGTTGGTTCGAGCATAAACGTATATATTTGATTTGCAACTTGTTAATTTACCCGTATATGTGTAAAAATATCAATGGCTAATAAATGAGATTTGGTTTATTTTTCTGTCTTTTAATGGAATTAATAAGAATAAATTGCATTAAACAGGCAATAGATTAAGGCAGGTGTCAAAATTCTATTAAATTTGGTTGAGAAATACACTTTTGTGGCAATTTAATGTGAAAACTTTTCGAAAATTTTGTATTTTCATGTAAAATAGGTTAATATGGGCTGATATAAAAATAATTTTAACACACATAAAATCTCAAAAGATTTAAGAATCGACGTAAAGAGAATCATGTAAAAATCTTTTACGGTTTTTGAGATATTACAGTTTATTTAAAGCTGAACATTTCAAACTGTTTATTATATACGAACATGCATGAGATAATGTGAGATTTCACCAATTTGCAATCCATTCTAATATACAGGTCTATGGTTCAATTTATTAAAAATAAAACAATATAGCACATTGCAAAATTAATAATTTATATATCTAAAATCATAATTTAAATTATTAAATTTGCAATAAATGTAACACTTGTTACAAATAAATATCGAGCTTGGAAAATATATATTAGTTTTTTTTTTTCAAAATGAAACGTCACATTTGTTCATGTTTTGTTTGCTTTTTTATAATTCGAAATGAATGTCAGAGTGTGTTTAGTTTTGGTGGCTTTATTTAATGTACTAAGTACCATTTATAGACATATACTAAGTATTCAGAAAACTATTGTGCATAGACTCTCACCAACAACCAAGTTGAAATAAAAAGGAAACACAATAACATCTTAAAGCTAACTCTTTCAGTTATTTATTGCTCTCCATAATTATCTTTATGAAAACGAAATCGGACTTTTTATACTTCCATGTGATTCAAAATAAAACAATAAAGTCTGAAACTAACAAAACAGTCGTTAACGCTGGGAGAATCTTCCCATCCAGGATTTTCAAGCACCTGGAAGGGTGTACACGATCGTGAAATCAGGTTCTTCAGATAAGTGAGCATTTCCTGCTAGCTATAGTTCACCCGTCCCGTTGCTTATGGTCAATTCAGCGTGTCAAAACCAGGAAAATAAGGAGATAAGACAACAAAAAATGTAACGAAAAGCAAAACCACAAAACACCAGAATCGTGAAAAATCGGTTTTCTTTTTTCTTTTTATACTTAGGTGGTTCTGTGTGCCGACAAAAGACACTGTTCTTCACATTCCGATTGCCAGGCTAATGAGTGTTGTCTAACTAATGACCCGCCTCGATCGAATGTGAAGAGATACCAGTGTTAATGAGATCTTCTTTTTGGCATTATATAACTTACACAACGAGCATTACTAAAACGGGTATTTGAATTTTGATCATTAGCACAGGACAAAGCCAACTTTTGCTTTGTTGTTTTTTTTTATTATTTTCTTATCTTATTTGTTTTTAATCTTGAACTTCTTTTTAAGTTCATGTGGATAGTCTGGAAAGTTAGACCCAGGTTTATCCGAAGATCAGCAATAAAAAATTTCATTTCACATGTTTCAATTCAAACTTTTAAGTAAACTATTCATGTCGAAACTGAAAAAGCCCACTACAGTCTCTACAAAGATTTGCATCGTTCCTACTGTATGTAAGATCGCTTTATAAGTATTCAATTAAAGTCCCCACTGTGTTTCATCTGTATTCCAAATTTATTTTATTTGTTTTCAATATTTATTGAATTTTATTTTTGTATGATTGGTTTGTATTATTTTCTAATAGAAGATATTGTGATTTGGAATAAGTGCACGCGACACAACCTACAATATTAACGATTTTTTTTAAATCCACAACGGAAAACAGGCAGCACCATTCAATGTGACCAGCGGTCACTGCTCGCTGTCAGTTTCCAAAAATTCGACGAATATTAACATCAGCTTTGATAAAGATTCCAGGCTTAGGACAGGTACATTTGAATGTTGCGGGGTTAAACTAGTATTTAAGGCTCAACCTTCCCTCTAATGATATATAATAACAAAACACAAACTAACACACAGTAAAAATCAAATCGATAGAAGTTCAATTCAACAAGAGAGAACCTGAGACAAAAGGACAACAGACGTAGAGATATTGACGTTTAAGCCAGTCTCCAATATTTGGATGGTGCCGAATATACGAGTTTATATTTTTGAAAACTCTATTTTATTTATAAACTAATCCCTCAGACTCTTTATCCGCATTTAATTAAAAACGAAAACTTTAGTCATGTGAACTATTAAAATAAGATAGTTTGAAAAAGAAATCCAAATCCAGTCCCAATAATATCAAAGGAAAAAATGTGATATATACAGCAAGAAACTCTATTGTCCTACACATCTTGTTTCTATTACTTACCATATCACTTGTCTAATATAAAAAAAAAATAGCTAGAATAATTAGGCGGCAACCATTTAATTTTTAGAGGTATGGATATTTCTTTTCATTCCGCCTTTTTATTTTCGGAAAAATCGGAGCGTGTTTTTTTTTTACTCAAGCCAGCGCGCAATTCTTTTTTATTATCAACTATCCTGTGAGGTTTTTTTTTATTTCAAGGCACTCATCTGCCTTTTTTTCCATATTTTTGGTATCCTGCCTTTTTATTTAAAATTTCATCATAGCCCCATGAAAATCATTGATTAATTCATAATTATATAGATTTTGTCGAATCAATATGTATGTAGGAATTAAATTTCTTTATCTTTTCATTGTGTGTATGTTTTATCTATTGAGATATTGTCCAAAGTCATCATTTACATAAAAATTCTACTTGATTTCACAAAATTTTGAAGGCAATCTTCTCACAACCATGACATAATACGACATTTATGTTTAATTATTCATTGATATATGCCCAGTTTTATTTCATAATTTCTACAGCAATTTGCTCATCTTTTAAGTTGCATTAAGCATCACATGCTAAAAAATGGCATGTACTGCAAAAAATATATTTACTTTTCCGCATCGTATTGAAATTAGTTAAAATATTTGTAAGTATCCAAAATTCGTAAAAAAAATATTTTTGAAACTAAAGACTATCAGTATCATTGAAACGTGACTAATACATGTAATGTTGCTGTTATCTTTGTCTATTGGTAATTTCAAAATGGCTGTACATGTCAGAGTGTGTTTAGTTTTGTTGGCTTTATTCAATGTAAGTACCATTTATAAGGTCACAGTCTTGTATTCTTTTTCCCATAGACTTCAATAGTAAACCTGAGATATTGGGAAAAAAAATAAAAATAGTTAAAATGATTCGATACAACTTTTGCTATATTATGATTCTACAATAAAAGAAGTGTCAAAAAACATTTTTAATGGGGGAGATGAAAAAAAACGCCACGATCTTTGGTACACCACAAAAGTCTGAACTTTCAAAAAGCAAAAATACCCCCTTTTCATGAATTATTACTTATTAGAAAATGCAATTTTCTCATTTCTAAAACATAATGATGTCATAGTGTAGTGTCTAACCATCAATACACACGAGCCAAAAGTAAGAAACAAATGCTTCAAAATTAATGCTGCAAACAGCTACGCACACACACACACACAAACATTTTAAAGCATTTTCTCAGCATTTTTACCTCTCAGAATAGAGGGATACATGGAAATTATCGTTTCTGGTTGAAAAAAACCATAGTAACCTTAATCACTTGCTTGAATGGGTAAAACTGAAAATGAAAAAAGTACATTATACAAGAATGTGGAATTTTTCATGAAATTTCATTGCTCTTCAATACCGTTAAGGAAACAAAAGGGCTTCTTATACCTCTATAAAGTCCAAATTGAAACAGGGTTACTCAGAGTGATTTTGCTGTCATGTATCTAGCTTAATATTGCTTTTGCATTTTGTTTGTAAGAAGCAACGAAATACCAAAGGATAGTAGAAGTCATCAAACCGTAGACAAAATCAGGAAACTCTTAAGACAACAACACTAAACTGTAATCAGCAACGTGGTCGAAATCATGTGTATATCATATTTATATATATTTTTTATTTGTTTTCATTTAGGTGGTTCTGTGTGCCGACAGAAGACACTGTGCGTCCCAGTCCGACTGTCGGGCCAATGAGTGCTGTCTAACAAATACCCCGCCACGTGGCCGACGATTCCTGGCAGATGGAGGACATTGTATGCCACTAGGAGAGCAGGGAAGCTGTAAGTTTCTTCTTATACTTTTACACTAGAAAAACTTATTTACTTTACCATATCAGATCGTTCCATTCATATAGCAATAAAGTACTAATGAGACATTCTATTTCGTAGTCCAAAGAACAAATTTGTAAAAAGAAATATATTGACAAGAAGCAAAGGAATTAAAAAATGGCAGTCGAATCTCCATAAAAAAAACATGGGGGACACCGAAGACATCCAGACATCGAAAAAACAAAAAAAAACCATAATTTAACTCCGATCAACATTGCAACCATGATAAATAACTGATATAAAGTAAAATATACTTGAATGTAATTTTTTTTTTAAATTTTTATTTCAGCATGTTATGTTAATTTTGGTTCAGCACTTACACCACCTCCTAACATAGTGAATGCGTGTCCTTGTCATAGCCCACTTACCTGCATAGGGAAACATATGTCTGTAGTACCTCTTGGAGAAGTCGGTAATAGAAATAGAAATTCTTTTAGTACCAGTCATTGGGCCTTGGAGCAAAATGTACAATGACATATTACAATGTTTTCAACATATAAATAACAATTACAACCATGTTATACAATATTCCAAGTGTGTAAAGACTTAAACTATTTCAGGATTGGATTTGAATTATATGCATTTTATTTAGACCATGGGCCAATTGCAGAACCGCGAGCAGCGCCTACTGGCCTCGTTGAAGGCTACTGGCGGTTGTCCATTGTGTTTTTTTTTCTGAATTGCGTCTTGATTATGGGCTGTGATATAAAAAAAAAAAACTCGTGGGCACCGTGAGTTTGAAACTAACTCGTGCGCACATGTACTTTTTTTGTTCGTCGTCGGGGCTTCAATAGACTATAAACATTTTATTCATTTTTTTATCTTTTTTTTTTTTCATTTTGAAATTTTAAAATATTTTGCTTCTTTTCAGGGTCATGTGGATAGTTTGGAAAGTTCAATTCTTGTTCAACTATAACAACTTTATATTCTTTTAAAACATTGTTTTAAATAAAATTGTATTAACTATTTAAGTGTTTATTAAATTGTGCAAGGAGAAAATAAAAAAAACCCACAGAGATCATGACCAAGGAACACGCGTATCGAGTCAGGTAATTTTTACTAACACTTTATATAGGCGAATAGAATCTGAAGATTTTCACTAACATGTTAAGGATTTTTCATAACCCTAATTTTATGTCGTATGGAAAGCCGCAGTTGATATCCGCATTAACAATTTATTTACAATTGGTGTCAATTATGAAACGACATGTGAAAAAAAAAAACATTTTGTTTTGACTTACTAAATTGTTTGTGAAAATTTGCATCCTTCAACTTACAAAAAAAGGTTGACGACAAAGTGAACATCTAAATGACAATTTTGTCAATGCTAGCTGTAATGCATTTTTCGTGACTGTAAAAATTATGTTTCTAAAATGACTTCATTTTGGTTTAAAGCAAACAAATACACCCGGGAACATGCTTCATCGTCCGTGTACGTCGACACGTCGCCCTTACACTTAAGTAAGACAGACTTTGATGAAATTTTGTAGGATTGTTGGACACAGGTTATGGGATTTCAAATTTCTTCTTCGCAAGTGTTCTGTCGTCACTTTTTATGGACTGTCACTCTATAGTCCCAGTCAGTAATTGCAAGATTATTGATCACAATATGAACTTGTTCATATCCTTCAGTCATTTATTAGAAGTGATGAGACTAACAGAAATTATGTTTTTACTATATATTTTCGAATGCTTCACCGATAGTGAGAATGTGTTGAGCCGAGCGTCCCATGTTTTTATCCGTTATCTTAAGGTCGCTGGTTGGAGATTTGGAGGTTGGAACCGGCTATGTAGAGTAAGCTAATTGATAACTTCCCGAAACTGTTTGATGTACTAGTATTTTAATGACATTTTTCATGAAGGGAGCATAATATATCAAGATGTCTGGGAAAAGATCTCATTGCTATCAACTAAATCAAGTAATAATGTTATTTTATTAGCAAATATTTACAGATTCCCCTCCGTTTCTTAAGTTTAAATTCGGATTATAAAATGGCGAATGCCTGGCGGCGGGCCGACGGGAAAATATTTTTGTAACCATTTTATCATTAACTACTCATATCGCCCTCTTGACATTTGGTATGCAGACTAGCATGGGGTGTCGGTCCGACATCGTGAGATTCGATTTCTGGTCAATCGCCCATTTAACTCGTATCAACATGATTAAAGAAATCTGGCTTTTTGTCTTAGGCCCAAAGAATAAGAGAAGAGTTTAGAGGCATGAGGCCTAGAAACTTCAAAACCATAAACTTATAATTAATTCTGTACATGGAGTTATGATATCTTCAAAATATACAGTTTTTCTGTATAACGCTGGATATCGAAGACACCAATCCTGCCAAAAATGATCGACTAATCAATAAGAAAGCGGTATCGCAGTCTGAACGTAAGATGTCCCTCTTGTAGGAGCTCCTTCTATATCATAACTCCATGTCACTATTACATTATTTTCAAAAAAACCTACTTTGACGAAGACTTTTACGTCATAGTGTTGGCAGAATTTGACGTTGATACACTGGTGAACAACATTTTTGTCTCGCCTGCGACGATTAGTCGCGGAAGCGAGACATAGGTATTACTTTCCGGCGGCGGCGGCGGCGACGGCGGCGTTGTAAACTTTTTTGTAAGTCTTTTTTGAAAAATGAATTTCTTGAAAAGAATAATAGCTATAGGCATCTGATATTTGGTATACATACAGTTCAGGTTATGGTCTATGCAACTGTCAACATGCCATGTGACCCGGACCTCATTTTCACGCTCCAGTGACTCTGTGAATTTAGATCTTTTTTCAGGCTGACAACTTCTTAGTAAGACTTTTGTGGAAAATGAATTACTTAAAATAGTATAATAGCTAGGCATCTGATATATAGCTTGCAGACAGTTCAGGTTATGGTCTACGAAACTGGCACCATGCCGTATGACTCTGGGCCCATTTGAACGCTCCAGTGACTCTGTGAACTTAGATCTTTTTTCAGGCTGAAAACTTCTTTGTAAGACTTTTGTAGAAAATGAATTACATGAAAAGTATAATAGCTAGGCATCTGATATTTGGTATACAGACATTTGAGGTTATGGTCTACGGAACTGTTACCATGTCATGTAAGCTGGACCCCATTTTCACGCTTCATTGACTCTGTGAACTTAGGTCTTTTTCAGGCCGAAAACTTCTTTGTAAGACTTTTGTGGAAAATGAATTTCTTGAAAAGTATAATAACTAGGCATCTGATATTTAGTATACAGATATTTGAGGTTATGGTCTAAGCAACTGTCACCATGTCATGTAACCTGGACCCCATTTTCACGCTTCATTGACTCTGTGAACTTAGGTCTTTTTCAGGCCGAAAACTTCTTTGTAAGACTTTTGAGGAGAATGAATTTCTTTCTAATATATATATATATATATATTTTATTTAGAACTACCCCTTTACAACGGGGGCACCGACCACCAGGGTAAAAAGTGGCGATGCGTCTAAGCACAATTATATACAATATCTACATAAAAGCAAGTTAAAACACAGTCTATGTAAAATTATATAGATATAAAACAAGGTACATAATTAGCCATTAATAAAATCACTTCTCATTTCGTAACATATATCTAAAAATTGCTTTCCATACATATCATAAAAATCACCAATCTGAACACTTAAAGCATATCCTAAATCGCCAATTAAAAACTGAAGTTTAGCGGTAGTCGACAGTTCCTTAAAGTTTATATAAAAATCATCTTGAGTCGTGAAGCTTGTAAGCATATCAAAAAAGTAGTTTCGAACCCCACTTAAGAAGGGACATTCTAGTAAGAAATGTGTTAAGTCTTCTGTCGCATTTCTACATAGGGGACATAGTTCGGTATCTGCTAATTGCATCCTTTGTAAATATGCTTGAAGGGGAATAGTTTTTGTTCTTGCTAAAAGCTTGAAGCGTGCTGATAAAAAGTCTTTCCCGTTAGACATATATCTTTGCATACCGTCTGATAAAAAACAAGATCTATAAAAATCAAGAGTAAATTTCTCGCCTACACTTCCACCCCTAGTAAGGTGAATTCACGACGATCAGGAAAGTCCAGTGAAGGATTCACGTAATGTTGTATTTGGTGGGTTAAAGGATTGGTTGCGATAAGACCCTTTTTCAGCCCACCGCGAAAGTAAAAATCAAAAGTTAGTAAATTCAGTCACATAATATCTCGTTGTAAAGGTTAATCTTTCTATTTTTAGAAAATAAACGTCTGAAGTTAAAAAGCTTTTTATATTTTTTAGTAAATGGTGATTGAAATGAACCACCACAAGTGATTTTAACATTGTGTCTATGGGAAAGTGGCGCGAATGAGTGATATATATCCCTCCCGGAAGTATAACCTTGCACGCGGAACCAGCTCCATATTTTATTCAAAAAATTATATTACTAAAACACATCTTTTGTGAAAGTTTCAAGCTGGTTCCGCGTGCAAGACATACTGAAATTTCAAAAAGACTATAATTTTTTAATCTGTAATCAGTAGTTAAAAAATGTGCGAAATCTCTCTGTTTTCTTCCTTTTTCTTGAGACAAGCGGTCATTTCAATTTCAAAATTGTTGTTTTAAGTGATGTGTATATATGATGGACCTTTTATAGAATTGTGATCACTGTCTTCAAGTATATAAGCACAAAATTTCAATTTATTGAAGCCCTACCTAGAAATTTTCTTTAATTTAATATAAACTTTTCTTTCAAAATGGGCCAATTTGGAACCCAATTTTCGAAGCTGTGTTCGTGCAAAAGAATTTAAAAGTAGTCGTTTACAACAGTACAATCATTTTGCTACAAAATAAGGTATAAAGTAACAGGATATGAAATACTTTTTATTTTTCGCCTATAGATGGGCCAAAATAAGGCCTTATCGCAACCCATCCTTCGTCCCTTTTTCGATCAATATTGTTTACAAAATACACATACAATGCACACCTGAGCATTGTTAATAAACAGAAACCTATGTATTATTTATATTTCTTTATAATTTACATTGTTGTATTGATTTCAATAAAATGTGAAAGTTTGGTTAATCTATGAATAATGGTTTAAAAGTTATGACTAAAAAGATTATACATTTTATAACTCTAAATTAAAAGTAAACAACACATTTCAAACTTATGATAAAGCATGCAATGTGTACCCACATTCTTTTTTAATCGTTTTGAATTAAAACATGCAACGAAAGTACTGCCAACTGTTTAAGAAAATCAAATTAGTAAACACATCAAACCGGTAATTTGCATTGTCTCACCATTTTTTAGGATTCAGTTTTGTTCAGTTATAGACTTCTATTTTGGTAAATTGTGGATACTGTTTTGTCGGGTTATATCATACATTTTTATGGTTATTTACATAAGATTGCGTAATTATAAGTAGCATAATTGACCAATTTTACTGTAACTCATTTCGTGTTATCCAGGAACTAACAGAATTCGTTTATTTCGGATATCATGCATGCTTACATTCCAAATTTTGTACTTGTTATATGCTTACAACCTTTTGGGTAAAATTTGCATTAATAAAGCTATAATAGATTAATTTCTTCATTCATATGAAGCAGACTTCTTACAATCACTTCTAGACAAAAAAGGATCGTAGACTAGCTCTCTCTTTTAACTTCACTTTCCGTTACATTGATGATGTCCTTTCACTGAACGATTCTCAATGCTCATTTATCGTCAGAAATTTGAGATAAAGGACACAACGGATTCTAAAAAGTGTGCTTCATATTAAGATCTAAATCTCGAAATAAACTCCAATGGAAAACTTTCAACAAAACTCTTTAAAAAACGTGATGACTTCAATAAAAATTCAAATCGTCAACTTTTATACTCCTTGTGTAGCAAAATTCCATTTACTCCAGCAAATGGAGTTTAAGTTCCACGATTGATTCATTACTCGAGAGCTTGCGGTAATATTACATCGATTTCCTTGGCAGAGCGTCACACATATGACACAAAAAGTGCTAACACAGGGTTATGTTGATCCTTGATTGTTGTCTTGACTCAAGAAATTTACGGAAGACATCATGGGCTCAAAAACAAATATGGGATTTCTGTCTTTCAGATGAGTACAGATGTTGGTTTGTCATAAGGTTTTGTTTAATCTTCTTTTACCGGAATCGACACGCTGAATTTGAAATTGGCAGTGCGACGAATGTTAAATAGCATGCATACAGGAACTGCTTACTTTTCCGGAGCGCACGAGTTCACTTTTGTTCGACTTGAGTTTGCGTCGTTGATAACTGTTTTGTTGATTTTGTGTTTGTTTTATGTTTTGTGTTTCTTAATTAAAAGTTTGAATCAAATGGAATTAATGCCTCATCTCAGATTTTTCTAGATCTGGAAGGGGGTCCATCTACATGCAGTCTCATTTTTGAAACGAACCTGCATTACCAATAACTGTGAATTGGTTGCCCTTATATTCCTGCAAACAGACACATTTTATTTCGTTACAGTATTTACTATTTTCGAATTGCAAAACCTCCCTGCTGGTCCCCGGTGGCAAATAGGCCCGTAGCAGCGCTTTAGCTTATCGGTAAACGTCCAATTAAAATTGCTCAGAAACCCTTCGTCGCGTCAGGCCGCTTTGCCCAAATAGCGACTGGGATGTGTGCCCAAAGTGGTTGAATGGTGCGCCATTCATAATGAATGCCGGGGTCGTCAGGCTATAATGCGGATAGCCTGACCGCAAACCATAATGGTGCACCGTGTTGGAAAAAAAATAACCTAGCTGCAGAAGGATCCCCATGTAGGAGGCTTAATTGTCCGTCCAGGTTACCAATAAATCCATTTTCCAATGGCAGTCAAAAACTATCCTCGCTGATTGGCCTGATGTCCCCATTGTCTAATTCATCATCATTTCATGTTCATTGTATCACCCTTTTTATGTACATCTCCCGGGAGTTCAGAGTAAAGGCAAAACTTACTGACTTACTAACGAATTAAAAAAAACGGGATGGGGGATTTATTTATAGATAAATGAGTTGGTGCTTCCGTAATTTGAGACCCATGCTTGATATCTGAGGTGCACTTTTTCGGGGGAGGGGTTTGGCCTGCGTGGTAGGGCGGGCAATAAGTGTTACTTTGAAAGCGGTGGCGACGACGGCGTCGGCGTTTAATGCTATCAATTTTTCAGTGTTTGAGTTATATGATCACCTTATGTTGACGAAAGTTGGTATGCATATGCCCCAGTAAAGTAGCTTTGGTTTTGTTTTAAAATTTAATAGAAGTTCTTGCACAAGATCGGGTTTACTTGAATCACATTTATCCTCAAAACAAAGAAAGATTCTTTCTGTCCGTTCGACTAGTTGACCGGGACATTTAGGACCGTCCATAAACTACAAATGCGCTTATGAAACAATTTTTTAAAAACAAATAAAACCTTAAGGTTTCCAGAAATTTGTATCTCATTTCTCGTCAGGTGTAGCAAAATTTATTTTCTGGAACTTTGCTGTAATTTCTATTTCAGATGGAAATGAGTAAGAGAAAACTCAAAAGAGATGAGAAATGTATCAAAAATCATTTTGCATTCTCTTGTAAGACAATAAATTTTAAGATGAAATGGTAGAATTTCTAAAATTTTCTATAACCGTTGGTATAAGGATAATAAACTCTTAATGATCTTTTTCGCTTTCGAGCATATAAAGAAATTCAACCAAATATGCAAAGCCTTGATTGATGTACATATTGATTGTATTATTTTCGCTAATAATAAGCATCTTATGTTTAACACAAACCTTTGATTGGTCTTGTCTTATTCAATTTTGTCACACTATATTTTGTCACTAATGAGTCTTTTAACAATATTTTAGTTTCTTAATGTGGATATTTAACTTAATATTTTAAGTATGACTATGATTATCTTAAGTTATACAGCATTTGCCCACAGATATTAATGCATATAAATTCAAATGTTTTTTTAAACCGATACTGAACCGAACTCCGTGCATTACCAGAACAGAATCCTCTTATTACCAGAACATTATCCGCCAATTTTTACATCTATTTTTTTAAGGTGTACTAATTTTTTTCAATACAAATTTTCAACTTGTCTCTAGTACGTATAATAGTCTTGCTTTGATGAAAAATATAGACACTTTATGCAAACAAAAACACAACTATCTGATGTTATAGTTTTCGTCATGAACATAATTCAACCTTGACGTTTTTCGTGAACTGTAACTTTATTTCAAAACAGATTTGTATATGCTTTTACGACTTTTTAGTTCTTTGTGGTACAAATAAAGAGACGGGGTTAAATTGATCATTTACCTTTCGAAAGACATTAATTTTGCAACAAAACAAAGTTGTTTACTTTTTTATTTAACCCGACAAAACTGAATCGTCTTACCAAATACAACTTTACGTGAATCCTTCACTGGACTTTCCTGATCGTCGTGAATCCACCTTACTAGGGGTGACTTCTAATAAGATTATCTCTTACATTTGCCCTAAATAACGGTTTAAACCGCGATGTGTCAACGTCTGATACACCGTGTAAACTACATGTCTCGTTGACATCGTTTTCAAAGTCCCAGAAGGTTTCATTTTGGAGACGCATTTCCGTGTAAACCACCTTACAAAGTCTTGTGTTGGGTAAAGATTTCAGTCTATTATAAAACTGAATTTTTTGTCTATCGATAAAATCACAGACTGGTTCCCAACCTAGTTCCAATAATAAAGCAGATTTAGGGATCGAAAGCTTTGTGCGCATAATAATTCTTGCTGCACGATATTGCCAGCTTTCTAAGAGACGTCTACTTTCATTGGATAAAGGAAACCACACAGCACACGCATGGGTTATGGATGGACGTACGACGGAATTCCATAACGCATTGCCGAAGTCTATCCTGTTGAAACTTCCGTGTTCTCCTAGTACGCGTACCATATAGTTCAATTGGTTTTCAGCTTTTTCGTGCAGAAACTTGGAAACATGAAACGAAGATTTAAGCGATCTACTTATAAAATAGCCAAGATACTTATATTCGTTAACTTCCTCGATGCTATTTTCCCCAAGATACCATTGTTTGTGTGGATTTATACGCTTTCCGATAACCACGACCTTAGATTTTCTAGAATTAAACTTCAAATTCCATTTATTCGCAAATCTTAACGAAATGTCAAGCAGCTTTTGAAGATCGTCTGCATTATTTGCCATTAGTACAACATCGTCGGCAAACAACAGACAGTTAATTAGCTGCTCTGAAAGGTCCACACCTATATTACTTTCATCTAACATTTTAAGGTCATTCATAAGTACGGAAAACAAAGTGGAAGATAATACACAACCCTGTTTGACCCCATAATCTTGTTCAAACCAAAGGTAGTATCTTTACCTATCTTACTAAAATGATCCCTGAGACATCTTGCTATGTCATCAGGATCATCAAACGTTTCGTTCTTGTTTACAGGGTTTACCAGTTGACCAGGATACGTCGAGCATCTAGGGCCTTTTAGGAGATCCCAAAATGCTCGCTTCCTCTTACCCGCGTTTGCACCTTCGCTTGTTAATAGTTTCATTTTTGCGTTGAACTCTTTACGTTTGATCGCGTTTTGTAAGTGTTCTTTTCTATTTCTATAAACTTCGCGGATCTGCTTTCCGAGGTCAGTATCGCTCGGTCTAGTTTTGTTATGAAGACGCTGTAACCGAGTAACCTCTTTTCTTGCTTTGAGCAAGTGATCCAAGTTAATTTTTATCCCAAAAATCTCTATAATTTTTAACTTTGGGAATCTTATTAATAATCGCTTCCGCCGATTTATTAACTTTGTCTTTCCAGGTCTCCCAAATGTCATTATCATCTGAGAGACCAGAGTGCCAGTTTTCATCAAAGGCCTCATTCAGATTATCTTGAAATGAGCCCCAATCAATATCATCGTTTAGCTTCCAAAAGAAGCTGTCTTCTTTTTGGTTTGTCAACTTTACTCTTTAAGGTAAAGTATACGAAATTGACTGTCCGATCAGTTTTCTTTAAAAATTAGCCATAGATAGCTTAGGTTAGGAGGAATAAGGAAATGCAATAAAAAATTGGGGTCACGGACCTTGTTTTCGAGTTATGACTTTCCGAAGATGTATTGGTTTTGTATCAAAATTACATTGAATATAATAGGGAAATGATCATGAAAAGTCATGTTTTTGAACATTTTCATTCAATAAAAAATTACAAACCGATAAATATTTCTTAAAAACTCCAGACATATTCAAAATAAAATTCTGTGCATTTTAGTGTAAAGAAAGTCCTTGACTACGGAGTTCGTTTTTACGCTACAGACTTCCAAAGTAGAGATACATGATAAAAATGACGCATTTTTCTTGACGTTTTCGGCAACGTCAAAAATAACAAATAAAAAGCGCGACGTTTAAAAAGTAAAATCTGTGTTCTGTTGTTTGTGTGGATATGAAGTCCTTGACAGAATTCTAAAAGCATAACAAACTATTTTAACCAATCATGTCGCTACTTGGAGGTAATAAATTCACAGTATAATCTATTATTTGTGTTTTCCTATGAATGATAATGCTTGATACTGCATATGATTTTATATACATAGCTTTTGCTGTCGTCAGTATTTCTTTATTTGAAAAAGTTAAGGAGCATATATGACATATATTGTCCGTACGCCCGTTCGTCAATCCCAAATCAGTTTTACTTTCAGGTTGTCTTAATTACATACTCTATCTCTTACTAGTATAAAAAAATACCCACTAATCGATTTTCTTTAATATTTCCAAGATAAACAGTATTTTTCTTATGGTAAAAATAACATTTAAAAAAAACAACAAAAAACATCACACCTGGTAAGCCTCAACTAGAAGAGTTCACGAAAGAATAACAAAACTTACCAAGATTCACAAAACTTACCAAGGGAATGTTTCGTACAAAGATGATATTTTCTTACATTTATATTAGAAAACAAACTCGCCCTTTATAAGTTTATCACAAGTAAAACATTTATTCGTAAGTTGTAATACTCTAGCGGAGATGTTTTGTTTACTAGTAGGTTAATTTATTATACTCTTGTTTACGGTTAAGTATATGAAATTGACTGTCCAACAATTAATTTAAATACAAGTATGATAAAAAATGTTTTGTCCGGCGAAGAAAAAAAAAGTAACAAATTTGGATTAAGCTGTTTTGTATTTTGTATCATTGTATCGAAACACAAATATTTACCAAAGCCATTTTTATGTGAACTTATCTTACCGTGGGTAGAAATTGGCTTGCGTTTACCCCATTTGCATTAGAAATACTACAACACCGAACAACACAAAGAAGGCCTCGTCGGCAAAAATCTGAATGTTTACGGATTTACTAAAAAAAAAATTTCGTCAAGTGAGTGCGTGAAGAAATTATAAGTGAGTTGTTGTTTTTTCGCACTTGCAACGCTATAAAGGTTTTTTTAAAGGCGATGAACATGAAATGATGATGAGAAAAAAAGGATGAGTTGGAAAACAAAGAAACAGTCGGGAAAATGCCAGGAAATATGGGTAGGGGCGTAAAATTAAGCCTATGTGGCGCACTTATTGGTGGTCAACGAATTAAGAATATGGATGTTTTACATGCATGAAGCGTGACTCTCTCCACACACGTTGACCCACTATGGTCAACGGTCGGGGTTTCCGTATTATAGACTTGAAAACCTCCGCGGACGACGACGACCGCCCTATTCAGCCACCTAGGGTACACACTTTGGTCGCTCTGTGGGCTGAGCACTAACACCGATGTCAGAATCCCAAGACCTTTAGTCGCCTTTTATGACAAGCTATGCTCTGCTGTGGGCCTTTTCGCCTCCCGGGACCCATACAGGACATAAATGGTATTTTATCAGTATGTCCATGCCATTGCGATCTTGAAACAAGTCTTCCTTGTTTCTTGTTTTGCTTTTCTCCTGGACATTTGAGATAGTTCATCCAAGTACGTTAGTCTTTTAGTACCTTCATTTATACAGGCCCAGCACAATTGACATTATTTCGTGAAGACTTTTCTCAAAAGTTTGCCAGACAATTAACAATGTTTTATATGAAAAAAAAACTTCCGTAATTGGTTCGGTCCCATCAGGAGTGAAACAGAATGCCATTAAGTTTTACAAAAGTATTTTTTTTTAAGCATCAATATCTACTGTCCACAAACTTCTTTTTACGAAATTGGCGCCTTATTAAAAAAATAGCAAAAAGAAAAGTGTGCAGTATTGCCTTTTAATATGTTTTTTTTTCGGAAGTGATAAAACTTTTTGACTCAGTTCTTTCTGCGTATACGACCAAATAAATTGTATTCCTTAAGAAAGTAGTACTTTTTCCTTGATTTTTTTCTTATAGTTTATAGAACATTCTTGTAAATTTGATAAATGATTTGCCTGGCTGTTTTATTCGTCAATACAGCTTCAAACTCTGTCGCCGTTGTCGATTCATTCACAAGACTACTAGTATCTAGCGATAACACATTTTACCCTTGCTCGTGCCGCTCTAGTACAATGTGATGATATGAAATATAGAAGAGAATATGGCAGAAAATATCAGTAAAATATGACGATGAATCAATTAAATGAAAACGAAAATGAAGCGTCGAACGTCGCGCCATTTCATTGAGCCACATTATGACGTAACGTAACAACCGCTAGAGGCGCTGAATTACGTATACTTTACCTTAAGCGAACGTCTATTTCAACGGTTATAACAACGTGATCACTATGGAGATCGTATTGTCCGGAGTCATCGACAAACACCGATTTTACATTTTTAGACAGAAGTTCTGATAAAATCACATAATCAATGACCGACTTTTGATCGTTAAGGATTCTAGTATGAAAACCCCGAGAACAGCTTAAGGCATTGGAAATACGTAGGTCTGCTGCCTGAACGAATTGCAAAAGTCGTGCGCCGTTATAACTTTTTGTGTTTTCATTTATAAGGGGCTTCTTTGTTTCCTTGCAAAGCTCTAGACACCTTCCGTTGAAATCACCTATTAAACATAGATTGAAACAGAGAACAGTTCTCTAGAAGTTCAAAGAACAATCGATCGGTTATATTTTTATCCGTACCATCATTGGGAAAATATGCCACCCCGACTGCCGTTTTTACATCATTTATTCGGGTAAGAATCCATAATCGTTCTAGCTCGTCATTCTTACTGTTTAAAAGGTTTTCGTCTAAGATCGGAATATTGTCCTTTACGCATATACCGATCCCCCCTTTTTCTTTCCGGGCCTTACGAGTCGACATTTCCCAACCCAGCTATACCCATCATGGAGATACGAGGGTCTATCGTCAGATCGTAAAAAGGTCTCAGCTTAGGCAAAAATGTCAACCGAATTATCTTTTAAATGCTTATTTAGTTCATGGATCTTACTTTTAATACCCCTAATATTTATAAAAGAGTGATTCCGCCATTTTGTTTTTTATGCTTACCTCTATGATGGCGTCGTTTTTTTCTTATTACATGTACTTGACTTTTTATCATTTAATGAACCGCCGACCACTTTGTCGGCACTACCTTCTTGGCCACAAACCTAATAAACAGTACAGTGTTTGGCTTTATGCCCATACCCATTACACCTTCTACAAAGTAAATAATCACCATGTTTACAATTCTTAGATACATGATTTGATTCACCACAATACCAACAATCAACATTTTTTCTACTACTGTTAACATAAACATTATCGATCTGGGGCCGGTAACAAGAAAATGTTCTAAGGGCGTTCGTAAGTGCCAAGTTACGAAGAAGATAAGGGTGTCATAAGATGCTCATAAGGGTGTAACCTAAAGCATTCGTGGTCCCCTCGTACATCAATAGTAAGTCGTTCGTAAACGGCTTCTTAGTCATTTTTAATTTACGAATACTTAATAATATTCCGGCGTTTCCGTATGACATTTCATTCAGATAAATTACAATGTCCTCACATAAATCAAATGAGCGTTTTAAGAAGCGCAAATTTAAATTGTACATTTTGTTCAAGGTCTGTAATGAATGATGCATTGTTGTTTCATTTCCTATAGTTTTAGTCGAGTTACATAAAACTGAAAAAATAAAACATATCTTTTCCCAAAAGTGAATGGTTTAAAAACTGTCAAAATATCACGCACAAAATATATAATGCAAAGTTCGTATGCATGCATGTAGATTGTAAGACTTAACATGCATGACTGTGTTTCATTCATAGCATAATTTAAGTCGTTGTTTTGGGGATATACATATTTGCATGTAGCTATATTGTTTTAAAATAGAAAAGCATATTCGTGCGTATCTCTAAACATGATGTATAAACAAAATGTATCATCAAATATTGTAAAAGTGATTTTTAATAACTAAAAAAACTTAGATTATTTCGGGGGTTATTTTATAAAGGTCTTAAATTTTTTTGTTTATCTATATTCTTGTTACGTTTTTATTTACCACATTCCTGCAATAACGTCTATCTGATATCAGTCTTTCCAAGGTTTGTTCGGCAAAATTTATGAAAAAATATGACTTTTCTGAAACTCGCAAACATTTAAGCTTATGAGGGAAGGAAGAAGTTTTATCCTTTCATTTTAGATTATTTATTTTGTAATAAAGGTCGAGGTCAAAATGTTTCCAGACAGGAGACCTTGAACTTTGTCTTTGTCTTAGATATTCAAGTTTTGGTGATCTTTAACATCTAAAAAGTTTTAATTCCTAGATAACTTTGTATGTTCAGGAGCAGAATAATAGTAAACAGCTTTATGAATGTTTAGTTAAAGATAAAATTCAGTTTTCCACGAAGGAAGCATAAAGTTGTATCAAACTTAATATACAAATGCCTACATGCAAGATTGGATTTGAGAAGCATACATGTATTGGCCAAGTTTTCTGCGAAAACAGAAGACTTGGACTCAGCTTTCCGTTTATCCGTCTAAAGTTGGTTTCTGCAACATCTGGATAGAATTTAATGAAACTTACACACAAACTTAAACTTGTTAGATATAGAAGGAATCTGTTGATTTAGAGGTCAATAGTTCAAACATCAAGGTCATAACTCAGTTTTGAAATGGTTGAAATTCTAGAATGAAATAGGTTTCCACAGCAAAACTTTAGTGAACTTGATAGAGTTTCAAAATATGTACATAAACAAGCCTACTGATTTTGGAGTCAAGGCCCCGTTCGTGCGATTTTTAGCAGGCGGGGTAAGTCATATTGACAAGACAAGCAATTTAGGAAAGGTTGTTGTTTAAAGGAAAACAAAAGTTCCGTGGAATTTTTTAGTAATCCCTTAAATACAATCAACACACGAACAATGCGTCAAAGAAGAATAATAAATAAATAAAAGTGACCATTAGAGCGAGTCGATATCTGAGCCGTGCCATACTTCCTCTCTTCTATTAATAACCAAAGTTTTGACCAGAAGGCATGATGGGCGCTATCACCCAATAGCAAACTATTCCTTATCTCTTCGGGTTCGAAAGCTAAAAACAAATTTCTGCTATTTCAAATGTGAGCATCGTTTATTGAACCTGGCCAGCGTGCCATCACGTTTCGAAATTGGTCCTCGCATACTAAACTCAAGCTAGCGAACAATAAGCCAGCGAACAATAACAAAAATCAAGCTAGCGAACAATAAGCTAGCGAACAATAACAAAACGCGCGAAAATGGAATATCTAAAAACCAAAAAACGCAATATCGTACAATTTTCCTATACACATTTTTGCTCACCTGAACCGAAGGGTCATGCGAGCATTAATCTTTGTCGTCGGTCCGTCTGTTACCTTTTTCAAACTTTAACTGCTCTGACACTAAAAGTCCAGCATAGCGTGTTTTTTTTTAGTGTATGATGCGGAATTTTGACGTTTTTAAGGAAAAATATAATCGTTGTGGCTAAAAATAGACCATAGGGGTAGGTTTTGACCATTTTGACATATTATATTTGTTTTTTGATCAAGGATTTTTAGACATTGACTCGGAAAAGGGGGGGGGGACTTTCTATATATTAGTACGTGTGGAAGCGATGATACATGCCGCTGGAATAGCCGGCATTTTCAGGTTGATTTATGTGATTAGTTGGGGAAAAAACACTAATGATATAATAAGGTTAAGAATATTTACTTCCTAATTGTATGACAAGACCAACCATTTTATCGCAGTTTAAAAAAGAATAAAGAAACATAATTATATGTTGATTTATCTTTTAATTCTTTTCTTATATACTGTACATACATCTTTAAAATTTTTGTTGATTGAATAACCATTTTTGAATATTTGTAAATGAATACACGATACCAATCTTTATCTTCAGTTTTCAGCGTCAATTAAATTTTACTAATTTTTTATCGAATACATGTTCGGACGGGGGTTTGCATGTAATTACCTATGTCAGTCCGTACTACTTTTTGAGGTGTTTATTTTTTAAGAAACATTTTATTACCATATGAAAAATAAAGGTAATAACAAGATAACTAACTTGGAGATCCAATCTCAAATGTCCAAGAATTGAAAAGACCAAAAAAAAAAAAAAAAGAAAGATATACCAGAGAAATTGAAGATCAAAATGGTCCTGACTTAGTACAGGAATTTCAAAAGAAATGGTAAATTATGGTATATAAACATAAATGATCGTCCCCTTTTTACCATTTAAATGCATCGGAAATATATAGCAAATAAAAAGTTAGAAAACTTGCATAGAAAATGATTGAAACAAATATCTATGTCATCCACAAGGGTCAACATTTTTAACTTCCGGGTCGGCATCCTCTAAAAAAGTTCTAAAAAAGTAAAACAGTAAATCAAGATATCCAACGCATCCCTTGAAATTGAATAAATGAAAAAGTGCAAATGCAAAATAAACATATTTATTTTAGACTTATAAATATTTTTTCTTCAAAACTATCAACATCTTAAGGGGACTTTTTTCAATGCGTGAAAAGTCAAATATAAAAGAAAAATCCCAAAAGCTCGGTCCAAACTTTGCCGTAGGGGCTAAGCATAGGCAGTACCAAGACGAAGGGTTATATGGCCAGGGGGACCCTACTTTGACCATGGATTGTGGAACAATGAAAAATTTACCCAGCTGGGGATTTTGGGAATGGATTATGCTAGCATAGAGCTAGCAAATCCCAAAAGCTCGGTCCAAACTTTGCCGTAGGGGCTAAGCATAGGCAGTACCAAGACGAAGGGTTATAGAAGAAGAAGAAGAAGAAGAAGAATGTTTTATTACCAAAAGCATGGGCCCACAAGGGGCATGATACAGAGCAATTAACACAATGTAATAACAATTAATATAAGTTACATATGAAGTATATAATTATCACCTATATATTAGTTAATTTATTTTCAGTATATTTGGAGTCATTAAGATTATAACAAGTACTAGTATTCTTATTATAAGCACTCAGGTACAACCCAGACGAGGAGATCGGCCTATTAATGGAAGCAATGGTGCACAGTTAGATTTAAAAAGTTATATATAATATAATTCTACAAGTTAGCTACAAAACCGGAGTGGCCATCCTCGTGTCAAAAGCAGATACACTAGCACATGAGGTAATATATCTGCAGATGGCACCGAGGGACAATGCTCTATGGCACATTCCAGTCTTGGCCCTTGTATATGAGTGGCTGCAGGACCAGGTGGTCATCCTTGTGTCGTATGTACATGCATAAGCAGATATAAGCTAAATGGTTACACGTGTACAAACGGCACCAAGGGACGGTGCTCTATGACACACACTTGTCCTTGCCATTTAAAAATTAGATTTTAAACCACCTGCACCACTAAATATTAGACGCCTTTATTAATTCACAAATTTTTAGTAATATATCTACGTTTTCGGTGTTGAGTAACCAAATTAGCTTTCCACTCGAATGCAGCTGTTGAAAATTTGGACAGTTTTGATTGACTGTCTGAAGCATTTCTGTTCTTAGATTTGCTAAAAACTTACAATCGAATAGAAAATGCATTTCATCGTCTACCTCGTCTGAGCTACACCTGAGGCATGTCCTACTTTGCCGGGGAGTACCCTGATAACGCCCTTGTTCTATTCTTAATCTATGTGCTGATATTCTTAGTCTAGTGAAATTTTTCCTGTGCTCTTCGGAACGAATAAGTGTCAGATATGGTTCGAATCCGAAATTACATTTGAATTTGCCATAGCTGCACAATTTTCCATCACAAGATTTTTGCATTTGAATGAGCCATTTCTCTCCGTAGAACTGACTCAGTAGTTTTTTATATGAGTTTGAGAATTTGTGAGGACTCACATTTTTTAGATCCTGAATACCTTTAATTTGTTTTAGTATAAATGCCATAGATCCATACCAAGATTGTGTCTTAGCTTCATTTAATGATTTTGACACCAAGTAGGCATCTTTTAGTATGGGAAATGAAGACTCTAAGTTCTCAAGACGATACCAATAAGTAATCATAGATTTTAATATATCAAAATGTAAAGGAAAACGTCCCAGTTCTGAGAGTATGGCAAGATTTGTGGCCCTTTTATTTACCCCCAGTACAATTTTGCAAAATTTGATATGCAGAATTTCTGCTGGTAATTTGGGGAATGCATCATCTATGTTAGCATTATCTATGCTTAACTTTTTCTTAAAGGGATTAAAGTATCCCCAGACTTCTGATCCATACAGCAAAATAGGTTTTATTGTATGGTCAAAAACATGGAGACAATTTTTCACACTTGGATTAAGTGATAAAAAATCTTTGCGGAGTTTGTGATATGCTTTAAGAGCTTTGTTATATAGCAATCTTTGAGCACAGGAAAAAGATCCAGATGCACTAAAAGTAATACCTAGGTATTTACATTGTTGAACACATTCAATTGTGTTATTATCAAATATAAATAACTGCTTGATATGGCGGCCTGCTTTGTTGAAGATCAAAATTTTTGTTTTGGTGGTATTGATTTTCAAACACCATTCTTTACAATACACACTAAGTTGATCAAGTTTCTTTTGAAGTCCCTCTGCAGAGGTTGAAAGAAGTACAATATCATCTGCATATAACAAGCAATGCAATAATCTATCATTCAATTCAACCGGGTCAGGTGTACAGCTCATATATGTTGGTAAGTCATTAATAAAAATTTTGAATAGATTAGGACTTAAGTTATCCCCTTGCTTGACTCCAACGTTTGTATGAAAGAATTCAGTAATCCTATTTTTATCTATTCGCACACATGATTTACTTTGATTATACATACTCTTTATTAAATTGTAAAAATTGCATTGGATACCTAAATTAAGTAATTTCAGTTTAATGCCTTGATGTATAACTGTATCAAAGGCCTTTTGAAAATCAACAAAGCAGGCATATAATCTACCCTCTTTTTGGTTGCAATATTTGTCAATTAATGTTTTAAGGATAAACATGTGGTCTGATGGTCTAGCTTTTTTAGTGAACCCAATTTGTGCATCATTAATAATTTTGTGTTTTTCCAAATATTTTTGGAGGCGGTTATCTAATATCTTATTAAGTAATTTCCCTAGTGCAGCTGTGATGGTTATATGGCCAGGGGGACCCTACTTTGACCATGGATTGTGGAACAATGAAAAATTTACCCAGCTGGGGATTTTGGGAATGGATTATGCTAGCATAGAGCTAGCAAATCCCAAAAGCTCGGTCCAAACTTTGCCGTAGGGGCTAAGCATAGGCAGTACCAAGACGAAGGGTTATATGGCCAGGGGGACCCTACTTTGACCATGGATTGTGGAACAATGAAAAATTTACCCAGCTGGGGATTTTGGGAATGGATTATGCTAGCATAGAGCTAGCAAATCCCAAAAGCTCGGTCCAAACTTTGCCGTAGGGGCTAAGCATAGGCAGTACCAAGACGAAGGGTTATATGGCCAGGGGGACCCTACTTTGACCATGGATTGTGGAACAATGAAAAATTTACCCAGCTGGGGATTTTGGGAATGGATTATGCTAGCATAGAGCTAGCAAATCCCAAAAGCTCGGTCCAAACTTTGCCGTAGGGGCTAAGCATAGGCAGTACCAAGACGAAGGGTTATATGGCCAGGGGGACCCTACTTTGACCATGGATTGTGGAACAATGAAAAATTTACCCAGCTGGGGATTTTGGGAATGGATTATGCTAGCATAGAGCTAGCAAATCCCAAAAGCTCGGTCCAAACTTTGCCGTAGGGGCTAAGCATAGGCAGTACCAAGACGAAGGGTTATATGGCCAGGGGGACCCTACTTTGACCATGGATTGTGGAACAATGAAAAATTTACCCAGCTGGGGATTTTGGGAATGGATTATGCTAGCATAGAGCTAGCAAATCCCAAAAGCTCGGTCCAAACTTTGCCGTAGGGGCTAAGCATAGGCAGTACCAAGACGAAGGGTTATATGGCCAGGGGGACCCTACTTTGACCATGGATTGTGGAACAATGAAAAATTTACCCAGCTGGGGATTTTGGGAATGGATTATGCTAGCATAGAGCTAGCAAATCCCAAAAGCTCGGTCCAAACTTTGCCGTAGGGGCTAAGCATAGGCAGTACCAAGACGAAGGGTTATATGGCCAGGGGGACCCTACTTTGACCATGGATTGTGGAACAATGAAAAATTTACCCAGCTGGGGATTTTGGGAATGGATTATGCTAGCATAGAGCTAGCAAATCCCAAAAGCTCGGTCCAAACTTTGCCGTAGGGGCTAAGCATAGGCAGTACCAAGACGAAGGGTTATATGGCCAGGGGGACCCTACTTTGACCATGGATTGTGGAACAATGAAAAATTTACCCAGCTGGGGATTTTGGGAATGGATTATGCTAGCATAGAGCTAGCAAATCCCAAAAGCTCGGTCCAAACTTTGCCGTAGGGGCTAAGCATAGGCAGTACCAAGACGAAGGGTTATATGGCCAGGGGGACCCTACTTTGACCATGGATTGTGGAACAATGAAAAATTTACCCAGCTGGGGATTTTGGGAATGGATTATGCTAGCATAGAGCTAGCAAATCCCAAAAGCTCGGTCCAAACTTTGCCGTAGGGGCTAAGCATAGGCAGTACCAAGACGAAGGGTTATATGGCCAGGGGGACCCTACTTTGACCATGGATTGTGGAACAATGAAAAATTTACCCAGCTGGGGATTTTGGGAATGGATTATGCTAGCATAGAGCTAGCAAATCCCAAAAGCTCGGTCCAAACTTTGCCGTAGGGGCTAAGCATAGGCAGTACCAAGACGAAGGGTTATATGGCCAGGGGGACCCTACTTTGACCATGGATTGTGGAACAATGAAAAATTTACCCAGCTGGGGATTTTGGGAATGGATTATGCTAGCATAGAGCTAGCAAATCCCAAAAGCTCGGTCCAAACTTTGCCGTAGGGGCTAAGCATAGGCAGTACCAAGACGAAGGGTTATATGGCCAGGGGGACCCTACTTTGACCATGGATTGTGGAACAATGAAAAATTTACCCAGCTGGGGATTTTGGGAATGGATTATGCTAGCATAGAGCTAGCAAATCCCAAAAGCTCGGTCCAAACTTTGCCGTAGGGGCTAAGCATAGGCAGTACCAAGACGAAGGGTTATATGGCCAGGGGGACCCTACTTTGACCATGGATTGTGGAACAATGAAAAATTTACCCAGCTGGGGATTTTGGGAATGGATTATGCTAGCATAGAGCTAGCAAATCCCAAAAGCTCGGTCCAAACTTTGCCGTAGGGGCTAAGCATAGGCAGTACCAAGACGAAGGGTTATATGGCCAGGGGGACCCTACTTTGACCATGGATTGTGGAACAATGAAAAATTTACCCAGCTGGGGATTTTGGGAATGGATTATGCTAGCATAGAGCTAGCAAATCCCAAAAGCTCGGTCCAAACTTTGCCGTAGGGGCTAAGCATAGGCAGTACCAAGACGAAGGGTTATATGGCCAGGGGGACCCTACTTTGACCATGGATTGTGGAACAATGAAAAATTTACCCAGCTGGGGATTTTGGGAATGGATTATGCTAGCATAGAGCTAGCAAATCCCAAAAGCTCGGTCCAAACTTTGCCGTAGGGGCTAAGCATAGGCAGTACCAAGACGAAGGGTTATATGGCCAGGGGGACCCTACTTTGACCATGGATTGTGGAACAATGAAAAATTTACCCAGCTGGGGATTTTGGGAATGGATTATGCTAGCATAGAGCTAGCAAATCCCAAAAGCTCGGTCCAAACTTTGCCGTAGGGGCTAAGCATAGGCAGTACCAAGACGAAGGGTTATATGGCCAGGGGGACCCTACTTTGACCATGGATTGTGGAACAATGAAAAATTTACCCAGCTGGGGATTTTGGGAATGGATTATGCTAGCATAGAGCTAGCAAATCCCAAAAGCTCGGTCCAAACTTTGCCGTAGGGGCTAAGCATAGGCAGTACCAAGACGAAGGGTTATATGGCCAGGGGGACCCTACTTTGACCATGGATTGTGGAACAATGAAAAATTTACCCAGCTGGGGATTTTGGGAATGGATTATGCTAGCATAGAGCTAGCAAATCCCAAAAGCTCGGTCCAAACTTTGCCGTAGGGGCTAAGCATAGGCAGTACCAAGACGAAGGGTTATATGGCCAGGGGGACCCTACTTTGACCATGGATTGTGGAACAATGAAAAATTTACCCAGCTGGGGATTTTGGGAATGGATTATGCTAGCATAGAGCTAGCAAATCCCAAAAGCTCGGTCCAAACTTTGCCGTAGGGGCTAAGCATAGGCAGTACCAAGACGAAGGGTTATATGGCCAGGGGGACCCTACTTTGACCATGGATTGTGGAACAATGAAAAATTTACCCAGCTGGGGATTTTGGGAATGGATTATGCTAGCATAGAGCTAGCAAATCCCAAAAGCTCGGTCCAAACTTTGCCGTAGGGGCTAAGCATAGGCAGTACCAAGACGAAGGGTTATATGGCCAGGGGGACCCTACTTTGACCATGGATTGTGGAACAATGAAAAATTTACCCAGCTGGGGATTTTGGGAATGGATTATGCTAGCATAGAGCTAGCAAATCCCAAAAGCTCGGTCCAAACTTTGCCGTAGGGGCTAAGCATAGGCAGTACCAAGACGAAGGGTTATATGGCCAGGGGGACCCTACTTTGACCATGGATTGTGGAACAATGAAAAATTTACCCAGCTGGGGATTTTGGGAATGGATTATGCTAGCATAGAGCTAGCAAATCCCAAAAGCTCGGTCCAAACTTTGCCGTAGGGGCTAAGCATAGGCAGTACCAAGACGAAGGGTTATATGGCCAGGGGGACCCTACTTTGACCATGGATTGTGGAACAATGAAAAATTTACCCAGCTGGGGATTTTGGGAATGGATTATGCTAGCATAGAGCTAGCAAATCCCAAAAGCTCGGTCCAAACTTTGCCGTAGGGGCTAAGCATAGGCAGTACCAAGACGAAGGGTTATATGGCCAGGGGGACCCTACTTTGACCATGGATTGTGGAACAATGAAAAATTTACCCAGCTGGGGATTTTGGGAATGGATTATGCTAGCATAGAGCTAGCAAATCCCAAAAGCTCGGTCCAAACTTTGCCGTAGGGGCTAAGCATAGGCAGTACCAAGACGAAGGGTTATATGGCCAGGGGGACCCTACTTTGACCATGGATTGTGGAACAATGAAAAATTTACCCAGCTGGGGATTTTGGGAATGGATTATGCTAGCATAGAGCTAGCAAATCCCAAAAGCTCGGTCCAAACTTTGCCGTAGGGGCTAAGCATAGGCAGTACCAAGACGAAGGGTTATATGGCCAGGGGGACCCTACTTTGACCATGGATTGTGGAACAATGAAAAATTTACCCAGCTGGGGATTTTGGGAATGGATTATGCTAGCATAGAGCTAGCAAATCCCAAAAGCTCGGTCCAAACTTTGCCGTAGGGGCTAAGCATAGGCAGTACCAAGACGAAGGGTTATATGGCCAGGGGGACCCTACTTTGACCATGGATTGTGGAACAATGAAAAATTTACCCAGCTGGGGATTTTGGGAATGGATTATGCTAGCATAGAGCTAGCAAATCCCAAAAGCTCGGTCCAAACTTTGCCGTAGGGGCTAAGCATAGGCAGTACCAAGACGAAGGGTTATATGGCCAGGGGGACCCTACTTTGACCATGGATTGTGGAACAATGAAAAATTTACCCAGCTGGGGATTTTGGGAATGGATTATGCTAGCATAGAGCTAGCAAATCCCAAAAGCTCGGTCCAAACTTTGCCGTAGGGGCTAAGCATAGGCAGTACCAAGACGAAGGGTTATATGGCCAGGGGGACCCTACTTTGACCATGGATTGTGGAACAATGAAAAATTTACCCAGCTGGGGATTTTGGGAATGGATTATGCTAGCATAGAGCTAGCAAATCCCAAAAGCTCGGTCCAAACTTTGCCGTAGGGGCTAAGCATAGGCAGTACCAAGACGAAGGGTTATATGGCCAGGGGGACCCTACTTTGACCATGGATTGTGGAACAATGAAAAATTTACCCAGCTGGGGATTTTGGGAATGGATTATGCTAGCATAGAGCTAGCAAATCCCAAAAGCTCGGTCCAAACTTTGCCGTAGGGGCTAAGCATAGGCAGTACCAAGACGAAGGGTTATATGGCCAGGGGGACCCTACTTTGACCATGGATTGTGGAACAATGAAAAATTTACCCAGCTGGGGATTTTGGGAATGGATTATGCTAGCATAGAGCTAGCAAATCCCAAAAGCTCGGTCCAAACTTTGCCGTAGGGGCTAAGCATAGGCAGTACCAAGACGAAGGGTTATATGGCCAGGGGGACCCTACTTTGACCATGGATTGTGGAACAATGAAAAATTTACCCAGCTGGGGATTTTGGGAATGGATTATGCTAGCATAGAGCTAGCAAATCCCAAAAGCTCGGTCCAAACTTTGCCGTAGGGGCTAAGCATAGGCAGTACCAAGACGAAGGGTTATATGGCCAGGGGGACCCTACTTTGACCATGGATTGTGGAACAATGAAAAATTTACCCAGCTGGGGATTTTGGGAATGGATTATGCTAGCATAGAGCTAGCAAATCCCAAAAGCTCGGTCCAAACTTTGCCGTAGGGGCTAAGCATAGGCAGTACCAAGACGAAGGGTTATATGGCCAGGGGGACCCTACTTTGACCATGGATTGTGGAACAATGAAAAATTTACCCAGCTGGGGATTTTGGGAATGGATTATGCTAGCATAGAGCTAGCAAATCCCAAAAGCTCGGTCCAAACTTTGCCGTAGGGGCTAAGCATAGGCAGTACCAAGACGAAGGGTTATATGGCCAGGGGGACCCTACTTTGACCATGGATTGTGGAACAATGAAAAATTTACCCAGCTGGGGATTTTGGGAATGGATTATGCTAGCATAGAGCTAGCAAATCCCAAAAGCTCGGTCCAAACTTTGCCGTAGGGGCTAAGCATAGGCAGTACCAAGACGAAGGGTTATATGGCCAGGGGGACCCTACTTTGACCATGGATTGTGGAACAATGAAAAATTTACCCAGCTGGGGATTTTGGGAATGGATTATGCTAGCATAGAGCTAGCAAATCCCAAAAGCTCGGTCCAAACTTTGCCGTAGGGGCTAAGCATAGGCAGTACCAAGACGAAGGGTTATATGGCCAGGGGGACCCTACTTTGACCATGGATTGTGGAACAATGAAAAATTTACCCAGCTGGGGATTTTGGGAATGGATTATGCTAGCATAGAGCTAGCAAATCCCAAAAGCTCGGTCCAAACTTTGCCGTAGGGGCTAAGCATAGGCAGTACCAAGACGAAGGGTTATATGGCCAGGGGGACCCTACTTTGACCATGGATTGTGGAACAATGAAAAATTTACCCAGCTGGGGATTTTGGGAATGGATTATGCTAGCATAGAGCTAGCAAATCCCAAAAGCTCGGTCCAAACTTTGCCGTAGGGGCTAAGCATAGGCAGTACCAAGACGAAGGGTTATATGGCCAGGGGGACCCTACTTTGACCATGGATTGTGGAACAATGAAAAATTTACCCAGCTGGGGATTTTGGGAATGGATTATGCTAGCATAGAGCTAGCAAATCCCAAAAGCTCGGTCCAAACTTTGCCGTAGGGGCTAAGCATAGGCAGTACCAAGACGAAGGGTTATATGGCCAGGGGGACCCTACTTTGACCATGGATTGTGGAACAATGAAAAATTTACCCAGCTGGGGATTTTGGGAATGGATTATGCTAGCATAGAGCTAGCAAATCCCAAAAGCTCGGTCCAAACTTTGCCGTAGGGGCTAAGCATAGGCAGTACCAAGACGAAGGGTTATATGGCCAGGGGGACCCTACTTTGACCATGGATTGTGGAACAATGAAAAATTTACCCAGCTGGGGATTTTGGGAATGGATTATGCTAGCATAGAGCTAGCAAATCCCAAAAGCTCGGTCCAAACTTTGCCGTAGGGGCTAAGCATAGGCAGTACCAAGACGAAGGGTTATATGGCCAGGGGGACCCTACTTTGACCATGGATTGTGGAACAATGAAAAATTTACCCAGCTGGGGATTTTGGGAATGGATTATGCTAGCATAGAGCTAGCAAATCCCAAAAGCTCGGTCCAAACTTTGCCGTAGGGGCTAAGCATAGGCAGTACCAAGACGAAGGGTTATATGGCCAGGGGGACCCTACTTTGACCATGGATTGTGGAACAATGAAAAATTTACCCAGCTGGGGATTTTGGGAATGGATTATGCTAGCATAGAGCTAGCAAATCCCAAAAGCTCGGTCCAAACTTTGCCGTAGGGGCTAAGCATAGGCAGTACCAAGACGAAGGGTTATATGGCCAGGGGGACCCTACTTTGACCATGGATTGTGGAACAATGAAAAATTTACCCAGCTGGGGATTTTGGGAATGGATTATGCTAGCATAGAGCTAGCAAATCCCAAAAGCTCGGTCCAAACTTTGCCGTAGGGGCTAAGCATAGGCAGTACCAAGACGAAGGGTTATATGGCCAGGGGGACCCTACTTTGACCATGGATTGTGGAACAATGAAAAATTTACCCAGCTGGGGATTTTGGGAATGGATTATGCTAGCATAGAGCTAGCAAATCCCAAAAGCTCGGTCCAAACTTTGCCGTAGGGGCTAAGCATAGGCAGTACCAAGACGAAGGGTTATATGGCCAGGGGGACCCTACTTTGACCATGGATTGTGGAACAATGAAAAATTTACCCAGCTGGGGATTTTGGGAATGGATTATGCTAGCATAGAGCTAGCAAATCCCAAAAGCTCGGTCCAAACTTTGCCGTAGGGGCTAAGCATAGGCAGTACCAAGACGAAGGGTTATATGGCCAGGGGGACCCTACTTTGACCATGGATTGTGGAACAATGAAAAATTTACCCAGCTGGGGATTTTGGGAATGGATTATGCTAGCATAGAGCTAGCAAATCCCAAAAGCTCGGTCCAAACTTTGCCGTAGGGGCTAAGCATAGGCAGTACCAAGACGAAGGGTTATATGGCCAGGGGGACCCTACTTTGACCATGGATTGTGGAACAATGAAAAATTTACCCAGCTGGGGATTTTGGGAATGGATTATGCTAGCATAGAGCTAGCAAATCCCAAAAGCTCGGTCCAAACTTTGCCGTAGGGGCTAAGCATAGGCAGTACCAAGACGAAGGGTTATATGGCCAGGGGGACCCTACTTTGACCATGGATTGTGGAACAATGAAAAATTTACCCAGCTGGGGATTTTGGGAATGGATTATGCTAGCATAGAGCTAGCAAATCCCAAAAGCTCGGTCCAAACTTTGCCGTAGGGGCTAAGCATAGGCAGTACCAAGACGAAGGGTTATATGGCCAGGGGGACCCTACTTTGACCATGGATTGTGGAACAATGAAAAATTTACCCAGCTGGGGATTTTGGGAATGGATTATGCTAGCATAGAGCTAGCAAATCCCAAAAGCTCGGTCCAAACTTTGCCGTAGGGGCTAAGCATAGGCAGTACCAAGACGAAGGGTTATATGGCCAGGGGGACCCTACTTTGACCATGGATTGTGGAACAATGAAAAATTTACCCAGCTGGGGATTTTGGGAATGGATTATGCTAGCATAGAGCTAGCAAATCCCAAAAGCTCGGTCCAAACTTTGCCGTAGGGGCTAAGCATAGGCAGTACCAAGACGAAGGGTTATATGGCCAGGGGGACCCTACTTTGACCATGGATTGTGGAACAATGAAAAATTTACCCAGCTGGGGATTTTGGGAATGGATTATGCTAGCATAGAGCTAGCAAATCCCAAAAGCTCGGTCCAAACTTTGCCGTAGGGGCTAAGCATAGGCAGTACCAAGACGAAGGGTTATATGGCCAGGGGGACCCTACTTTGACCATGGATTGTGGAACAATGAAAAATTTACCCAGCTGGGGATTTTGGGAATGGATTATGCTAGCATAGAGCTAGCAAATCCCAAAAGCTCGGTCCAAACTTTGCCGTAGGGGCTAAGCATAGGCAGTACCAAGACGAAGGGTTATATGGCCAGGGGGACCCTACTTTGACCATGGATTGTGGAACAATGAAAAATTTACCCAGCTGGGGATTTTGGGAATGGATTATGCTAGCATAGAGCTAGCAAATCCCAAAAGCTCGGTCCAAACTTTGCCGTAGGGGCTAAGCATAGGCAGTACCAAGACGAAGGGTTATATGGCCAGGGGGACCCTACTTTGACCATGGATTGTGGAACAATGAAAAATTTACCCAGCTGGGGATTTTGGGAATGGATTATGCTAGCATAGAGCTAGCAAATCCCAAAAGCTCGGTCCAAACTTTGCCGTAGGGGCTAAGCATAGGCAGTACCAAGACGAAGGGTTATATGGCCAGGGGGACCCTACTTTGACCATGGATTGTGGAACAATGAAAAATTTACCCAGCTGGGGATTTTGGGAATGGATTATGCTAGCATAGAGCTAGCAAATCCCAAAAGCTCGGTCCAAACTTTGCCGTAGGGGCTAAGCATAGGCAGTACCAAGACGAAGGGTTATATGGCCAGGGGGACCCTACTTTGACCATGGATTGTGGAACAATGAAAAATTTACCCAGCTGGGGATTTTGGGAATGGATTATGCTAGCATAGAGCTAGCAAATCCCAAAAGCTCGGTCCAAACTTTGCCGTAGGGGCTAAGCATAGGCAGTACCAAGACGAAGGGTTATATGGCCAGGGGGACCCTACTTTGACCATGGATTGTGGAACAATGAAAAATTTACCCAGCTGGGGATTTTGGGAATGGATTATGCTAGCATAGAGCTAGCAAATCCCAAAAGCTCGGTCCAAACTTTGCCGTAGGGGCTAAGCATAGGCAGTACCAAGACGAAGGGTTATATGGCCAGGGGGACCCTACTTTGACCATGGATTGTGGAACAATGAAAAATTTACCCAGCTGGGGATTTTGGGAATGGATTATGCTAGCATAGAGCTAGCAAATCCCAAAAGCTCGGTCCAAACTTTGCCGTAGGGGCTAAGCATAGGCAGTACCAAGACGAAGGGTTATATGGCCAGGGGGACCCTACTTTGACCATGGATTGTGGAACAATGAAAAATTTACCCAGCTGGGGATTTTGGGAATGGATTATGCTAGCATAGAGCTAGCAAATCCCAAAAGCTCGGTCCAAACTTTGCCGTAGGGGCTAAGCATAGGCAGTACCAAGACGAAGGGTTATATGGCCAGGGGGACCCTACTTTGACCATGGATTGTGGAACAATGAAAAATTTACCCAGCTGGGGATTTTGGGAATGGATTATGCTAGCATAGAGCTAGCAAATCCCAAAAGCTCGGTCCAAACTTTGCCGTAGGGGCTAAGCATAGGCAGTACCAAGACGAAGGGTTATATGGCCAGGGGGACCCTACTTTGACCATGGATTGTGGAACAATGAAAAATTTACCCAGCTGGGGATTTTGGGAATGGATTATGCTAGCATAGAGCTAGCAAATCCCAAAAGCTCGGTCCAAACTTTGCCGTAGGGGCTAAGCATAGGCAGTACCAAGACGAAGGGTTATATGGCCAGGGGGACCCTACTTTGACCATGGATTGTGGAACAATGAAAAATTTACCCAGCTGGGGATTTTGGGAATGGATTAAGCTAGCATAGAGCTAGCAAATCCCAAAAGCTCGGTCCAAACTTTGCCGTAGGGGCTAAGCATAGGCAGTACCAAGACGAAGGGTTATATGGCCAGGGGGACCCTACTTTGACCATGGATTGTGGAACAATGAAAAATTTACCCAGCTGGGGATTTTAATGCATTATGCTAGCATAGAGCTAGCAAATCCCAAAAGCTCGGTCCAAACTTTGCCGTAGGGGGGCTAAGGCATAAGGCAGTAACAAGACGAAGGGTTATATGGCCCAGGGGGACCTACTTTGACCATGGATTGTGGAATAATGAAAAATTTACCCTGGGGATTTTGGGAATGGATTATGCTAGCATAGAGCTAGCAAATCCCAAAAGCTCGGTCCAAACTTTGCCGTAGGGGCTAAGCATAGGCAGTACCAAGACGAAGGGTTATATGGCCAGGGGGACCCTACTTTGACCATGGATTGTGGAACAATGAAAAATTTACCCAGCTGGGGATTTTGGGAATGGATTATGCTAGCATAGAGCTAGCAAATCCCAAAAGCTCGGTCCAAACTTTGCCGTAGGGGCTAAGCATAGGCAGTACCAAGACGAAGGGTTATATGGCCAGGGGGACCCTACTTTGACCATGGATTGTGGAACAATGAAAAATTTACCCAGCTGGGGATTTTGGGAATGGATTATGCTAGCATAGAGCTAGCAAATCCCAAAAGCTCGGTCCAAACTTTGCCGTAGGGGCTAAGCATAGGCAGTACCAAGACGAAGGGTTATATGGCCAGGGGGACCCTACTTTGACCATGGATTGTGGAACAATGAAAAATTTACCCAGCTGGGGATTTTGGGAATGGATTATGCTAGCATAGAGCTAGCAAATCCCAAAAGCTCGGTCCAAACTTTGCCGTAGGGGCTAAGCATAGGCAGTACCAAGACGAAGGGTTATATGGCCAGGGGGACCCTACTTTGACCATGGATTGTGGAACAATGAAAAATTTACCCAGCTGGGGATTTTGGGAATGGATTATGCTAGCATAGAGCTAGCAAATCCCAAAAGCTCGGTCCAAACTTTGCCGTAGGGGCTAAGCATAGGCAGTACCAAGACGAAGGGGTATATGGCCAGGGGGACCCTACTTTGACCATGGATTGTGGAACAATGAAAAATTTACCCAGCTGGGGATTTTGGGAATGGATTATGCTAGCATAGAGCTAGCAAATCCCAAAAGCTCGGTCCAAACTTTGCCGTAGGGGCTAAGCATAGGCAGTACCAAGACGAAGGGGTATATGGCCAGGGGGACCCTACTTTGACCATGGATTGTGGAACAATGAAAAATTTACCCAGCTGGGGATTTTGGGAATGGATTATGCTAGCATAGAGCTAGCAAATCCCAAAAGCTCGGTCCAAACTTTGCCGTAGGGGCTAAGCATAGGCAGTACCAAGACGAAGGGTTATATGGCCAGGGGGACCCTACTTTGACCATGGATTGTGGAACAATGAAAAATTTACCCAGCTGGGGATTTTGGGAATGGATTATGCTAGCATAGAGCTAGCAAATCCCAAAAGCTCGGTCCAAACTTTGCCGTAGGGGCTAAGCATAGGCAGTACCAAGACGAAGGGTTATATGGCCAGGGGGACCCTACTTTGACCATGGATTGTGGAACAATGAAAAATTTACCCAGCTGGGGATTTTGGAATGGATTATGCTAGCATAGAGCTAGCAAATCCCAAAAGCTCGGTCCAAACTTTGCCGTAGGGGCTAAGCATAGGCAGTACCAAGACGAAGGGTTATATGGCCAGGGGGACCCTACTTTGACCATGGATTGTGGAACAATGAAAAATTTACCCAGCTGGGGATTTTGGGAATGGATTATGCTAGCATAGAGCTAGCAAATCCCAAAAGCTCGGTCCAAACTTTGCCGTAGGGGCTAAGCATAGGCAGTACCAAGACGAAGGGTTATATGGCCAGGGGGACCCTACTTTGACCATGGATTGTGGAACAATGAAAAATTTACCCAGCTGGGGATTTTGGGAATGGATTATGCTAGCATAGAGCTAGCAAATCCCAAAAGCTCGGTCCAAACTTTGCCGTAGGGGCTAAGCATAGGCAGTACCAAGACGAAGGGTTATATGGCCAGGGGGACCCTACTTTGACCATGGATTGTGGAACAATGAAAAATTTACCCAGCTGGGGATTTTGGGAATGGATTATGCTAGCATAGAGCTAGCAAATCCCAAAAGCTCGGTCCAAACTTTGCCGTAGGGGCTAAGCATAGGCAGTACCAAGACGAAGGGTTATATGGCCAGGGGGACCCTACTTTGACCATGGATTGTGGAACAATGAAAAATTTACCCAGCTGGGGATTTTGGGAATGGATTATGCTAGCATAGAGCTAGCAAATCCCAAAAGCTCGGTCCAAACTTTGCCGTAGGGGCTAAGCATAGGCAGTACCAAGACGAAGGGTTATATGGCCAGGGGGACCCTACTTTGACCATGGATTGTGGAACAATGAAAAATTTACCCAGCTGGGGATTTTGGGAATGGATTATGCTAGCATAGAGCTAGCAAATCCCAAAAGCTCGGTCCAAACTTTGCCGTAGGGGCTAAGCATAGGCAGTACCAAGACGAAGGGTTATATGGCCAGGGGGACCCTACTTTGACCATGGATTGTGGAACAATGAAAAATTTACCCAGCTGGGGATTTTGGGAATGGATTATGCTAGCATAGTTCTAGCAAATCCCAAAAGCTCGGTCCAAACTTTGCCGTAGGGGCTAAGCATAGGCAGTACCAAGACGAAGGGTTATATGGCCAGGGGGACCCTACTTTGACCATGGATTGTGGAACAATGAAAAATTTACCCAGCTGGGGATTTTGGGAATGGATTATGCTAGCATAGAGCTAGCAAATCCCAAAAGCTCGGTCCAAACTTTGCCGTAGGGGCTAAGCATAGGCAGTACCAAGACGAAGGGTTATATGGCCAGGGGGACCCTACTTTGACCATGGATTGTGGAACAATGAAAAATTTACCCAGCTGGGGATTTTGGGAATGGATTATGCTAGCATAGAGCTAGCAAATCCCAAAAGCTCGGTCCAAACTTTGCCGTAGGGGCTAAGCATAGGCAGTACCAAGACGAAGGGTTATATGGCCAGGGGGACCCTACTTTGACCATGGATTGTGGAACAATGAAAAATTTACCCAGCTGGGGATTTTGGGAATGGATTATGCTAGCATAGAGCTAGCTGCCCCAAGATTTTTGGTACCAATATGGAATGTTCCCTACGGCAAAGTTTGGGCCGAGTTTTCGGGATATGCTAGTACTATCTTAACACTATCTAGCCCTTTAATCCCCTGCGGGGTAAATTTTTACTTCTTTCTTGATTGTTGGTCAAATTTGGGTGCCCTCGACCGTCTGCCCCAACATCTTGGTACCCCTATGGAATAAGCCCTGCGGCAAAGTTTAGACCGAGCTTTTAGGATTTGCTAGTACTATCGTAGCCCTATATAGTCCTTTAATCCCTAGCTGGGTAAATTTTCACTTTTTTCTTGATTGTTGGTCAAAGTTGGGTACCCTCGTCCGTCTGCCTCTACATCTTAGTACCCATATGGAATGAGCCCTACGGCAAAGTTTGGACCGAACTTTTGGGATATGCTATAACTGTCCTACCACTATCTAGCCCTATAATCCCCTGCTGGGTAAATTTTTACTTTTTTCTTGATAGTTGGTCAAATTTGGGTACCCTCGTCCGTCTGCCCCTACATCTTGGTACCCCTATGGAATGAGCCCTACGGCAAAGTCTGGGCCGAGCTTTAAGGATATGCTAGTACTATCCAAGCACTATTCAGTCCTTTAATCCCTATCTGGGTAAATTTTAACTTTTTTCTTGATTGTTGGTCAAAGTTGGGTACCCTCGTCCGTCTGCCCCTACATCTTAGTACCCCTATGGAATGAGCCCTACGGCAAAGTTTGGAAAGAGCTTTTGGGATATGCTAGTTCTATCC
>CAXARO010001792.1:0-198084 GCA_963971305.1 Arcuatula senhousia
ACAAAAAAAGTTGTTCAATCGTATTTTAGGAAAAAATCTAAATAATGAGTTTATTAGTAATTGTTTTTCTCCTGACGACACGAGTTTTGATATATCAGCGAAATCAACATGAACAGGACAATGCATGATTGTTAAGGACGTACTGAAACCTGCAGCAACAGGAAACCTTTATATCGTGAAAGGATCCCAGAATGTGGCACCTAAAACCAATTTCGCGTTGCTCTTCTAGCGTTGATTTTAACATTCAACATTCAACATTTTATACCCAAAAAAATTAACCGGATTTCATTCAACGCTTAATGTTTGTTTTTTATATAACATGTAGCAAGGACGTGACCACTGATGTGTGCGAATCCAGGAAAGAAAAATAAAACCACTTGAAGTCAAGCCAATTGCTGTTCTTAATGATAAAATTTCTGCATTTGTCCAAAAGTACATGTCATTTCTTATTAAGGATGTACTCTGGTCAGGAGCCAAAAATTTTAAGTATTAAACTTTTTTTCTAACCTTGATTTTTGCAATGTTCTGACCCTACAAAGGCATTATATTAAGAAAAATTAATAGGTTGCTGTGCATTTTTTCTTTGCTACAGACGTTTAAAGGTGACAAATTTTGATGAATTTGTTTATTTTTCACCATTTTTGCCCAAATTTTTTGACTATTCTCATGACAAAAATTCAACTTAGAGTATTAAACTTTTTCTTATACTTTCTGATAAGTTGTATCTGGTAGAAATGAAGATATCAATTTTTTTAAAAATTGTATGAAGGTGTGGATATAAGAAAGTTTTGTCCGATTTACATGTATTTTAGAGGTATTTTTGCCATTCCAAAAATCCCCAAAATGCTGTTTTTCTCACTTTTCTTGAAGGTGATGGTTGAAATTTCATTTGTTTTGTGGTTTCTTAATGCGAAAATATCTAATTAAATGTTTTAGGAAGCAAAACTGAATGAATAGTGAATATTTTTATATGAGATGACTTTTTCCAACCCAACCCCTATTTTCAGAAAACCAAACCTGAATTCACCAGCAATTTAGGGCCTAATTTTTTTATATGTACGATTACTCAAAAACAACTTGTTAAAAATTCATAATTTTTTAACACAATTTTATGGGTTACAAATATTCAAAAAATATATTGCCATTGTCCTTAAATTTTGAATCATTTTAAAGTTATTTCCATACGAGATTTCAACGAGACCGAAACCTCATCAGAATGCATCCTTAATAACCTTTAGTGGAAGAAATGAGGAACAACATAATTTTTTGACAATAATTTTTAGCTCACGCCTGACCAAGTTAATAAAGTATACATTAAATGCTCTAGCACAACATATCAGTCGGACATGACAGAACCAGGAAAGAAAATCAAGTTCACAATTGGGAAGTTCAGTGATCATGATTTCTACAAATTTAACTGAAAAGTCTTCCTTGAGCATAAATAAAATTATGAAGCGTTAATATGGGAAGACTTTATTGCGTCCTCAGTTTAAAATGTGCTTTTATCTGTGCATCGAAACAGTCACCTCATCAATATTTGATGAATGAAAATCATTGTATTATGACATAAGGCAGGACTGTCAAATGATGATCATTTTTAACTTGTGGTTGTTGAAATTGGCTTTAAATGATTCGGAAACATATCAACAACCAATGCTGCACAACAAGTGCCCAAAATACCATATTCTTAGTCTGTCATTTAATGCTTTTAAAGTTACAAATATTGAAGACTGTGAGGCTGCACATAATATTGATACTCTTTTTAAAAAATAACACAATTTACACGTATGTACTTTTTGTAAGAAATAAAACAAACTATAATGATTATATGTTCATAATAAAATTTATTTTGTCTGCTTTATAAATCCTACACATGAAGATCTAAGATCATTTTTATTTTGAAATTTTCTTTTAAAATACAAATGATAACAAAGTTCCAGACAATAAATTTTGCTACGCCTGACGTGCGTTTCGTCTATTTAAGTCTCATCAGAGGCGCTCTACCAAAAAATATTGAAAATGCCAAACATTTTATGATTATGAAGAGTAAAGAACAGTAAAACCCAAAATACCAAACTGGGGAACCAAATTATAACCAAGATGATCAACCTATGTCTGGGGTAGAAAAAACGTTAAGGAATTTTGAAATTTAAACGGATAATTTATATCGTTGATGTGTTCTCCAACACAAAAGTGTTGGTACCGGAGCGGGCTAACCTCGGGGAATTAAAACTCCACCAGAAGTGCTAACCTTCACGGGTGTTCGAAATACAAATGACAACAAAGTTCCAGACAATAAACTTTGGTACGCCTCGCGCGCGTTTCGTATATTCAAGACTAATCAGAGGCGCTTTACCAAAAATATTGAAAATGCCAAACACTTTATGATTATGATAAATGGTGTTGCGCAGAGCTCTGTAAAGTAATTGATATAATATAGAATGGATATGGCAGCTCACCATATCCATTCTTTATGATTATGAAGAGCAAAGATCAGTAAAACCCAAAATACCAAACTGGGGAACCAAATTATTACTAAGATGATCAACCTATGTCTAGGGTAGGAAAAACCTTAAGGTTTTAACAATTTTGAAATTTAAACGAATAATTTATAGCTTTGATGTATTCTCCAACACAAAAGTGGTAAAAATGATTCAATGTCGTTGGATGACTAGAAAGATTAATTATTTTCCGATGTAATGCTTGGATGCCAATTATTATCAAACCTACATAGACAGATTTTTTTGTATAGTTTGCTTTGACAAAAGATAACAGGATCGAGCATGTAACATATTAAGAATAATCGGGTTTTCGTTCCATTGCCATGAAAGAAATGACAAATTGAAGAAATTGATTACCTTTTTGTTGCAGCAGCGAATTGTGAAACAGGAAATTGGAAAGCAACCCATGACTCTTTAAGTAATTGAATTATAACGTGTTGGAATATGAAACAAGTTGTCGAGAATTCCCATGAATTTTACATGGTCCTGCATTTTTAATTTCAAAATCGTTAAAAGATAATTTTGTTCTTTTCCTATGTTTCCGTTGGTGATCATGAGATCTTTAGATTCCTAAAGATTTAATCGATAAAGCTTACATTCCCTAAGTAGTAAATCCCAGCATGGTTTTGTAAACGGATTGTTATTATTTCAGGTCAAAAATCAATTGGATTTTAATGTCCAATTAGCATGTGTATGACATATACAAAACAAAAAAAGGACCAAGAGAAAAGTCCCCAAAAGATTTAATTTATTAAGACGTTTAATGCTGATAATATGCATGCGGTTAATCGTAATTATTCTTCAGCTTGTTTTATTTTATGCTTCTTTAAACATAACCACGCTGACGCTGCTGCTTTCCTTAATTTCCTTCGGAATTTCATGTTCTCGTCGACAAATGAGTGATTTCAATCATTACCAATGCCCGGCTTTTGTTTTCGTCTTTCGTTTGTTTAAGTTGTTTGTTTGGTATTGTCTTCCTCTTCGTATAACGTACTTAAAAAATAATAACAAAATTACCGAACTTAGAGGATCATAGTATGTATTTATAATATGTAAGTGTAGATTGGAACATTTAACAAATATCAGTAAAAGTAAATGAAGCATTCACTCACCTCTCCATACTTATTCAGTTCCTTAACCTGGGCATATAAGTTATACCTAATCTTAACCTTCCGAGAAAGGACGAATGAACAAAAAAGTTGAAAAATAAAACAAACACAACACACACTAGCCCTCAAACAAGAACAAGAATCAATTAGAAAAACACACAATGTCGAAACCAATGACGTTAAATGCTCAGTTTTATTCTAAGGCGGTAAATTGTAAAAAGATATCATTTAAATAATCGAACGATCAGAGGGACAACTTCAACCCGCCCATAGACATTAACTTAGCTAGTTGTCATTCTGATGTTTCACCATTCAGAATGAAAAATTGTTAATACCAAGTTACAGTTTACCGCTTCGATGAATGGAATTCATTTCTGACTTCCCTTCCTTGCTTTAGAGGTGCTGGCATTGCTGATTATTATTGTGTTTTTTGTCCGTTTTATAATCGTCAGTGTTGTTATATTTTACCTTTATTTCGATTGACACGTATTTCTTAACCTTCACTCTCGTTATGACTAGATTTCGTGGTGTTTCTTGATATTCAGTAGTTAATGTGTTTCCGTATTTATTGGTGCTTCTTTAACTCTTTATATGTTGTCTGCTTTTTTCGCTCTGTTTTCGTTGGCGTTTACTGGTTTTGTCTCTGCCCGTTCGGATTTATGACATTCGGATGCCCTATTGGTACTTCTGCTTCTGCATAACAGAGCTTAGCAAGATCCAAATAACAAACACCATTGTTGTTCAGGTGACGATAACACTTTGTTGATACAAAGTCTACAAATTATAGAAAGATGAACGGAGATTAGATTTGCACAGAAGGTATAGAACGAACTTTATTTGGATATAGGTCGGTTGGACAATGGAGTTATCTGTAGTGGTTTGGTGGAGCCTGGTATATTTCCAATTCTACAACCAGGCATACTTTTGTAGTTAGCCAAAAGATTCACCATGGGGATAACTGTTTTATAGAATAACATTTTATCCTTACTGTTTGTCCCAAAAGGGCTTTTGATATCATTAGTTATAACGCATGATATCCGTATTGCTAATTTTCAATTCTGCTCTTCAATTTTATACAAATCACGATAAATTACAAAATCATTTAGTATCAGAATTTCAAGCAGTTCTAAGTGGATCTTTTATCAAGGAAATCAATTTACTTTTGATCCTTCACAGTTTGAACAATAAATTGAAATCATTTTCCATGAAAATTACCGTTGCAGACATTATCAGAAAACACACACTTATTCCCGAGTCAGGTTTTATACTTTACACAGATGTGGCCATGACAATTTAATTGTCAGGACTGATTGGTACCATACATTCCATATTCTAAGTATATATAAAAATTGCATGGAAAGTTTGGTCAAATTTTTTTCAGAGACCTGTTCATGAGAATGATGTGAAATTTATTATTTGTCAGGTTGATCCAGGATGACAAACTTTCATCTAAAAGATTTTCAGACCCTTTTTTGGGGTGACACGATACCCTTTTCACATAGACACATTCTTCATTTTTCCTTTTCCTGAACACGGTCAATCTACCAGAAAAGGTGTTGTTACTTCTTAAAATAACCATATATGAAATAACCAATAACCAAATTTTCTGCTTGTATTTACACCCACAAATTGGTAGGATTGTTTATCTATTTCGGTTATATTTTTACAAGTTTTAAAATTCATCATGGTTTGAAACAAATTAAGATTGCTCGTTAGGCAATCCAAAAATTTAAGATTATCCCCACGGCAATCAAACGGTTTGTTGTAATTTTGATTTGCATACTTGAGCAGAGTTTGTTGAACCAATATTTGCTAACAAATTCTGTATTATTTGAACTTAAAGGGGTATAATTTAATGTTATCTTAATTACCTAGAAAACGTTGATTGAGTTCCATTGACTAATTTTTTGCATTTTTATTAGCGTTCATTTTAACGATGATTCCAACTTACAGTTTAATACTCTCATGTCTCTTCTTGATATCAATTTATCATCAGGATGCTGGTTGAATTTCTAATTGTAAAATGTTATTTAGATTTTATTGACATAGAAACATTATCGTAGGTAAAACTTTCAAGAATAACATACCTAAAGGGAAATGGTTGCTTATTCGAATGCCAATCATCGAGAAATAAAAATAAACATAGCTCATTATAAAGTTTATATTTCCGTTTCGTTCTTCTATCGTTTTCATTCTTTTTTTTCAACAAGATAAGGTGTTAAGGTTTAAAAAACATATTACAGGATGCTTTTTGAAAATGCGTTTCACTCGGAATTATATAACTATTTATTTTTTATTAATCATATGATTCTTATTTCATAAAGGTGAAATTGAAAGGTATTACTATATTTTATTCACAAGGTTGGGCGGAGCTTAATTTTCTCGGACGCTTAGGTATGATTTAAATGAAAAAGTCCGAAATAATTGACCCATGACCAGCAAGGTAAAAAAATAGAGTAATATCATTTTTTAAAAGTTAAAAGTTAATCTAAATGTGTTTTGTAAACAACTGACTATTAACTATTAATCTGTGATGTTAAATTGTAAGCAAATATATGTGCCCTGATATTTTTGTGTAAGTATATACCTTTCTCAGGTAACCCAACGTAAACTTGCCCTGTTTTAGAATCGCCGTAAAATATTGTAACGAAGCTGGTCTTGGCTTTTTGACATTTATCGCGGTCTCTGAATCCTATTTGACACCTTATGCTATATTAAGTTCACAGATAAATAATACGCTGAACATTTTTTTTCCCAAAGCTTTAACAAAGAATATATGGAGAGTTATATATAAAAGTTGGAAGCCAATCAAACTAGAATCAATTACATTATCTTCAAGGAACAACAGTCCTTTAAAATGATTTGCAAAAATATTGAAATTAATTGACATTCTGCGCTGCTGCTTGGGTTTCTATTGATAATGGAAATACTAATAATGTAACAGTGAATTTCCATAAGATATAATTCATTTTTTAAACAAGAATTGTAGGATTCTTTGACGCGTACGTATATAATAAAATAATTATACTTTACAACAAGTCAATTCAAGGCCTTTATATCTTACAAAGACATTACATGTTCTGTCAAATGTTAATTCCATTTTTGGTGTGAAATTTATTGTAACATTCAAATAAATCTAATCGATTTTTGAAATTGAGAGTTTCGTACATGTTTGTACTACGGACACTTCATTGACAGAAAAAGTTTTTTCCCTTTTTTATTTAAAACACAAAACATGAACCAAGAACTCAGTATTTAGGGTAATTGGCGTTACAAGGAAGTTTATTTCACAAAGTTTATATCCAGTTCCTAGTCCCTTTACTCGTAGACAAACATAAACGCCAACAATGCAAACTTGAAATCCCAGATGAAATACATTTGTATGTCACTCAAAAGAATCATTCTTTTTATTAACCGTACTTTGTCTATCATGTCTATGAAAATATGTAATATCAGACTAATGCTATAGGTTTCTTGAATAAACAATAAGGATTACTATTATGTAAGCTGTTATTTTTAAATTATGCACATAAACATTTCAATAAATGGTCCGTAGTAAATCTGTTAAAAAAGCCACAGTTCTATGTTAATAGCGAGCATAGCTCGCAAGCGGTGAGCTCTACGGTATTTGTTTCCGCGAGAAATTTGCTAATGCTGATTTAGATTTTTTATGGTCCGGAAAGGGTTATTATTTTTACAGGACCGGAGTGAATGTTAAAATAATTTATAAGAAAAGAAAAAATGCTTAAAAAATAATAAATTGCGCTTTTTACAAGAAAATAATATTCTTAAAATAATAAATACACATAATCTGCTCGTTTCGTCTTGGTTATATGCACGTACGAAACTAACGTGTCTCGAAGCTTAATCGCCCCATACCATCTCGTCCCAAAAATGATGTAAAATGCACCATTTGATTGCATTGAGTATGATCATCATTATCATGATTATATAAACAAAACGTAGTCCCTTTTAGCTATGCTCGCATTTAGGCAATGCCTACTCCATATTATACAAAAATTAATGGATGTGGAGTATGAATGCATGAAAATAACTAACAATTAAGTAGCAATATTAATATGGAAGTGAAATATATTAAAAAGGGACTTTTTCAACAAAAAACAGGTTATCCTGCCATGGAAAAGAAATATATTTGCGCCCAGAACATAAATGGTGGAAATTTCGTTATCTTTAGTACTATGAGCTGATTTTGCATTAACGTCCGGTTTAGCACGCCTGTTTTCCCAAACTTTCAGCGTCTTTGTAACACTATTTTGCTATGAAAAGTTTGTATGGCTTTTAACGCAAATATAACCATCAGACCAAGATTGAGATTACAATTGTTATAGCTTTTAAAACATTTTACATTTATTTTAGCTTGTACAATATAGAAAGATGCATTTTAACTTCGGTAGCGTCACTGGTTTATACTGTTTCATATTATTATATTATTTGACATGGTAGCTAATACATGTATGTGTTTTGTATTTGTACTGACACAAACAAGTAAAAACGAAATTTTCCTGCAAAGGAATATCCAAAATAATATATAGATTCAAAGTTTAAGTCGACCCATGTGCTTGTTCCATTCACAACAGTCGTATAGATGTTCATACGGGATTTCTATCTCCAAGATGTGCACAAATGTTGTTTTGACATAGAGTTTTGTAATGCCATCCGTTGCTTATTTGACCAACATTAAATCAGTCTTTGGCAATTGCAGAGGGTGTGCTATAGCCAGCAGGAACTGCAGGAACTGCTTAATCCTCCGGAACGTCTTAGTTCACTCTCGTTTCGACTAAAGTTGTCGTTGCTACCATGTAAATGCCGTTTGCCTGCATGTATGTGGTTTGTTTCGTCTTTCTTTCGTCTACCAATTTTGTCTTTTCGGTATAATGATGTTTGATTACCCCTTTTGTACACCTATGCTTCCTTCAGTAAGTAATACAAGAATAAGAAACTTGATATTTTAGATGTGATTGTGGAGTCTTTAAAAGCTACAACTGTTTAAACCATGAAGAAAAACAGGAAAACAAATAACAGCTATTAAAAAGTATATACGCAGCTGTGTGATAGTAATGTAATCAGCAACTGAAATTTAGAACGCATGTATCGTTTTCATTACAAATATGAGAACTCATCAGGACGTTATTTAGTTTCCTTTGATCTATTTTCATTTTAGATAATCTAATTTGGTATTCTAAATTATTCATTTATAAAGGTCACTTACCGGGCACCATCGACATCATGTCGTTGGTGTACATCAGTTTATTATACTTGTATATACTAACACAAGATAGTAACTACGGTCCAAGCGTGATGAAAGAATAAGACAACAAAAAAATCAGCGACAATTGCATTAATTTTTTTCATGTCTGTTGTCTGGTTTTTCGTCCTGTCAATTTTTGCTTATGTTTATTGGTTTCGGACTTTGACATTCGGGTGCGCCATTGGTACCTCTGCTTCTTTTAAAATTTAAAACTGTTTTCATGTTCTTCCAATGAAATATCCAAAAGTCTCGTTTTGTCCAGGTATAAAATATTTCTATATTTAAAAATAACTCTTCTTTACATAAAATTGTATAAAACAAATTAACTTTACTTTAGTTTCTCATTCATGATAGGCAATTTTAAGGACCGTTTATATACCATTTGTTACAGGTCTTTGTCTTTTAAAAAAAAATGCCGTTCACACATTTCAGAGTGTGTGCTTTGAAGATACATATCCAAAAACTATCTTGTAAATCAAACCTAAAATACATGTATGCAACAAAATTATACATATTATATTCCATTTCGACTATCTCAATAGAACATAAAGTATTCATTATATAAAATCAACCACATGTTTCTAGGGATGCAGCTCAATTTATTAGTCTTATTAACAACAAGAAAATTTATGACAACTTCAGTGTGGACAATGTCGTTGTACTTGCCAGTCTACAAATAAAAATCATAACATGAAAAATAATGACAGTAAATAATTTCCCCATTCAAATGATTCGACTCTTACTGAAATGCACAAATTTAAGAACGAGGTTCGAATAACTTATAAAGCTGTCTAACATTAAAAAAGATTTCTTCAAACATTCTTAATATACACATATTTATATTCTTCATTATGATTATTATAGTGCATGCCATTAGAAAACAACCAATAAGACATTTATACTTTTTTATTCTAAAATATATTAACGTACTAAATGTACGTTTTTGCTCAACTTTAAATGTTACATTTATGTTTTAATCTCAACCTAACCTAAATATTCATTGGTAGACACACGTTTTTAGTCACTGCTTTGCATCTGTTGTGCTTCCGTCAAACATAGAAATGCGAAAACGTTTTGTATATATTTTCATTTTATAACTGACAATCTATTATTACAGCAACACCAACTGATCTCATTCTTCTTCAACCATCTTTTCCAAATCCGGCTGGCACAGATTCTTTTCACAAGTTAATTTGTAAGCCGAAATAATAACAACATAAAAAGCCTCATTTATGCATCTTACACTTTAATCTTATTTTCTCAAGTATATCAAAAAAGCGAACAAAGCATAATATGAACAAATATATACCGGTATATACTTGGTATTGTGATGTGTACTACTGTCCCTCGAAGATTAAAAAAGCCGGCATTTAGTTCCCCGAATATCAAGCTTACAACATTGCTGCCGACACGTCAACAATCTCCAGGTTTTGAAGGCAGCTACAAAAGATAAAAAAAACCAACAACTATACCTGCTATAATAATTATATTTATGAAATTTACATGCTACATGTATCTACAATGTCACAACGTTTTGTGCGATACTATGACCATGTCACAAAACAAAATTAATCTTAACTATTAAAACCACATCTCTGCAATATCAAACAGTAAAACGTTCATCTGTCATAACAAAACACAGGTTTCGCGGCAATAAATCAGTTTATTAGAGATCCACACTATAAACTTAAGGACGTTTAGCGACCGGATGTTCCTTATATGCCTGATAGTTATCAACTAAACCTGTTAATGAAAATCAGGCATATACCCCAGTATTGAATGTCCATTGATAAATGACAGCCAGGCATATATCCCAGTAATGGATTTGCATGAATAAATGATAACCAGGCAAAACCCAGAGTCAGTTTGAATAGATGCCTTTACACTTTTAAAAAATCCATGGAAAACGTGGATGTAAAAAGGAACGTGTAATTCAAAGGGATCTTGCATTTTCAAAACAAAAAGTAGAAAGGTTATATAATTGTTCATGTAAAATAGCACCCAAAGCTGAGATTTTCAATCTCAAATGTCTGAGAAGAAAAAAGGAAACAAGTCAAAGATTATTTATATAGTAAAACAGATAAAACCATTAAAATAAGTTTAGTGTATGAAGTTAGTAAAAAGCTACCAGAGATGTTTAATGGTGATTACGCAAGACTCCTATATGTTATGGTTATCAAGACCAAGAGTAATGTGTCCTTTTAAAACAAGACCATCATTTTTGTAAATATTTTCATTTCGTAACAGCATTTAGACATAAGATTAATGAACGTGTGGTAAGGTTTATACTTATATTGATATCCTCGGTGCTGGATTTGGCTTCCTTGTTCGAACGTTTTGGTTTTGAGTACTTTTCGTTTTCAACAGTTTTGGAATTTGACCTTCCAATGTTTTGATTTAAATGCTACTGATGAGAGGTTACTCCTTGAAATATCGATATATAGCATATCCAAATTAACCGTTCATACCCGCGTTTTGGTATTTGTTATTTTGAAACCACTGGGCGATAACCGCTGCTGGTGGACCAGAGGTCCCCGAGGGTAATCACAAGCCTGGTAGTCAGACTTGTCTGACACGATTTACCATAAAATGTCTAATATTTTTGTCGCTGAAATTTCCGTTTTTTAAATTCAAAATTGTTTAAAACACCAGGTTTCTTTCCTTGTAATGCACATGGTCGATATCCTCGGTGCTGGATTTGGCTTCCTTGTTCGAACGTTTTGGTTTTGAGTACTTTTCGTTTTCAACAGTTTTGGAATTTGACCTTCCAATGTTTTGATTTAAATGCTACTGATGAGAGGTTACTCCTTGAAATATCGATATATAGCATATCCAAATTAACCGTTCATACCCGCGTTTTGGTATTTGTTATTTATTGTCAATGTAGAGAAAAAAATGTTTTAATGTTCAGATTAGTCATCACAGAGTAAATGATCATATTTTTTTGTCAACCTACATTGTATTTTTTATGGTTATATAAGGAAACAAATATTTGTTGGGATTACCTAAATAGCTCCATAGTCACTAGCATTTTCTGTTATCATTGTTGTGACGTCACCACTGGATTTATAACTCACCATTGTGTTTATACTATGTCTTGATCCTGCAAGAAATATGGTATCTTATTACATCATATTGCATGGTTAAAACTTGATTTTATAAAGAAACACAGAATATTGGAATCTTGCATATGAAAATGTAAAATGAAAAATAAAACATCATACCCAAAACCGTAGAGAATCAATTGACCGAATGGCATGCATAAAAAGATAATTCAGTAACAATAAACCTACCCTTATATTGATAATTTATTAAAAAAAGATCACTTTTGAAAGAAATTTCATGATTCACGCATTTGCATCGTTTTATGAGGAAATTAGGCATGTGTCAGTATTAAATATTTAAAAAGATTAACATGTAACTTAACGTTTCTAGACTATTTAAATATCAAGTTCAAACCGTGAATTTGAAAACGCTATTAAAAGGTCTATTGTTCCTTGCTTTGAAAAAACAACAGGAACATTTGATGTTATAAATCACGAGACATATGCATCGACATTTTACCCTTAACCATTATTGTCTTGAGAACCCAGTTAACATGTAAGTAATTGCAAAAGACATACCCCTTGATCCCAAAGTGTGACCGTATCCTTTATATGGCGAAGTATCAGCAATTAAACTGTATTTTGTATCTCTGCATGTAAGAGTTCTGTGGAGCTAAAGAAACAATTTCACATTTTAAAAATTGAGCATACAGAAAGCAAAGACAAAAACCTTTAATTTAAAATATAAACCACGCCTCTGCCGATGTGTGATTCAGAAGTTGTTGATTGAATTATATATATCTCTTATAAAAGAAAAAAAAATATCTGGAAACAATTGCACCATCACAGTTACATGAGCATAATAATTGTTCAACTTACAAAATAACATGGGGCAGATAATAACCAACAAGGACCAAATAACAACCACCATCGAGGGCTGCAGTCAAAGCAGTGCATATAAGGCGTATAGTTGGTAAGAATTATTCGACAATTCTTTGTTTTAGTTGTCTGAAAATCATCACAACCAGACAACACTTCATTATGCTGTACGTACCAGGCTTCTACGATATCAGACAAATCAACCTGCAAGAGTAGTAAATCAATATTGAAGAAATAAGGGAAATAGCGTTGCTTATGCACTATAAAATGTTTAATTCTTGATAATTAGGAATAATCTTAATTTTGTACAATACCAAAACACTAGCTATGATAGCTGAGAATAGTTTGAATCTGTCTTGCTTCATGTTCCCAAATATCATTTTAAATGTTATCATATTAAGGCGGATACTCTTTTCCCCCTCTTGAATAGATGTAGTGTTCTGAACATCTACTTGTAAATAGTATATATACATATTATTTTTGTACTCTGAGAGTCCATTACAACACCAAAAGTGGCATGGCTTCTGTCGGCATTCCCTGGTGTTTCAACCACGGTAATTAACATGTAGACTCGACAATTGTAATTTTGCTCGTATGACGTTTTATTTAAGAATTATCATTAAAGTCATGACAGTTCTCCAAAGCTTTTTTGTTTTTTTTCCTATATGAAAAGCGTTCTTAGTAACATGTATATATCGTTAAGGACTACCTTTGATGATGTGAAAGACGATTTCCATCGTTTAATTTGTTATTAATAATATTAAACTAGTAAACTTAATGACTTTTCAGATTTTAGAATAATATTTTGTCAACCTTTCAGCCACTGATATCATTTTATTAACACTCAGGATGACTTTGATATAAAAATTAACATTCCGAAGTAGTTTGTTTTGGATACTTATGTTTCACAATAATCCGAACTTAAATAAGTCACCGCTTATTAAGAACCACTTGTCTTCTTTTATTACAAATCAAGACAGCAGTTCAGAACATAATTAGTTTGTTCGGGGTTTTATATTCTAGACAAGAGTTTTACCAGTAACCTCTACACTGTATTTCCAACCGGTGTCAATGTTTACTCCTGCATCTGTAAACACTTTCTCAAACTGTTTCTTTACTTTGCTACTTTTGGTGTTTATTATAACTGCATAGTCACCTATAATGGAGATGGGAAAGTATAGTTATAAGATAAATCATATTTTTTTTTAGCTAAGACTACCTTTATCGAAACCTTTAAACATGTGCAAGTAAACTGCCTTTAGTGTAACATTTTCGAATAAACAGACAATTTATAGCCAACATACATACATGGCAAATCGGAAAGCATCATGTATGTTGATTAGAAACAAAATTTACATGCACATGCGTTGTGTAAAAGTGGATCAGAGACAAAGCGGCTGAAGTTTAACCTAGGATCCACTGTAGAAGGTTGAATTGCCCAACCGCACCCATTTCTTCAATTTCAAATGTGCCTAATATGTATTGTGGTGGCAGTTCCCAAAAGAAAATAACAAACTTTATAACTTTCTACGATAATTTCCAATAAGAAAAAAATGCTTGCTAGTAATCTTAATGTTCTAATGCACAAGTACATTTTCGTCACGACAAAAAACGATTTACTCACAATCACATTCAACGATTTTTCTATATCATACCCATGTGTTTCATCTAACTACCTTATAAAAATCTTTGTCAGTAGATAATACGTCATTTATACGAAAGTCACTTCTAATCATCCCTAGCTTATTATATTGAAGTCGGGAGTGACACTCAGCGATAGAAAATTGTCTCAATATGGTGATTAAGTTAATCTCCGTCGTCAAAAGTTCTTAATTATCTTCGTCAATAGCACCTTATTGGCTGTACCATATAGCTATTTTCCACATAATTCGAGGGTTTTATAACATGTAAAAGATTATGAAGAAACTTAAAGTTTGGAATTCTATTTCAATGTGTATAATATGGAACATTTTACTTTGACATGACGTTTAAATGAAACGTTGATTGAATTTGAATAAACCAATACGTTTTAAGAATTAATGCGTTCTAAGTCTTATATACATGTCATTTAGCAAATGTTTATTGTTCCAATATATTTTTATATTCTTGATGTTAAACTTTAAATCAAACCATCAATGCCATTAATTTATTTCAACCAACAATATGTGTTTCGTTTAGCAAATGTTTATTGTTCCAAGATATTTTTATACTTCTTGATGTTTAACCAACAATTACTCTTGACAAATTGGCGCCAAGTCAGTTTGAAAATATTTGATTTTCTAATGTGCAAGTGAAGATTAAGGTCACCGTAAGGTCACAAAGTAAAACAGTTGAAATTTAGTTACTTATTGCTTTACTCTTATTTACTGCTATTTCATAGAGATGCACAAAAAGGGGTTTAAAATTGACATTAAATGATGATGAAAGCCAACTGGGGAAATGCTTTTTGACTTAACACAACTGTAAAAAGGGCATGGTCGGGCCATAAAGCCTATTGCAGTGGATCCTTACGAGAACTGCACCAGTTTCCTTAAACATGGAAGAAATATACACAGGAGATATTGTGTTAAATTCAAAAACAAATGTTCAAATGTTTGTTGCCCATATGATAATTATATGTTTTCAAACATTTGTTAAACATATGACGAATATATGTTAAACATATGGTAACAAACGTCTTAAAATTCGAAATGTGAGTTATGCATTGGCAATTCCTTTAAAATATTTTTTCTTCATTTTTTCTCAAACATATGTTTGTCATATGAAAACATAAAACACATGTTTTCAAACATATGTTTATCATATTGACACCAAACGTAAGGTAAACATAAGTTTAACATAATGATATCATTATGTTATTGCAAACACATGTTTTAAATATATTGCAAAATTTCCTGTTTACTTTTGTTTCCCATACGGTACATTACTATGGTTATGCGTCAAGTTTACCGTATCATTGCTCGGAAACACCGGATTGGAGGGTGACATATATATATTAAAGAACAATGAAACCACTTACCTTCCCAAATTGATACGCTGTCACTTGCATACTTGCTGCCTACTTGTGTGTGGATAAGAGTAACCCTCAGTATGATAAATTTACTGAGAATCAAAGAACTTAATTCTTCAAGATCTGTCTTGTTTGCAATAAAAAATACTGCACCATTCCTAAAAATGAAGACACAAATAATTATAGATATATAAATAAGTTTAGCATGTTTCGACAGTTAAAAACATAATAAGCACACATAATGAAATAAGAGGACAAAGGGGTATTATTGGCCACTGAAAACAATTTTGCCTTTGGATAAAAGATAATTTTTACCGATTGTTTCTTTCGTGAATCTGGATCTTTACATGCATTTTCTCAGTTTAATAACATTGATCCATGTATGTAAATAAGCCTGGCAGTATTCAGAAATCTAGCTTAACTTTATCATTAAGCGTCATTTTGTTTAACTAGTTATCAATTAATAATTTGTAAACATTTCTAAAAAATGCCAATATTTATCATTTAATTCAGACTCTCGAAAACACTATATGAGACATTAATATATAAGTGCTGTAAATTTAAATTGTTAAAATGAAAAGTATCAATTTGTGTTAAAATTAGGTCTAATGTATTGTTTCCTAATAGAGTATCATGTGGAAAGCACTTTTAGTAACTCTATTACCTATATACATGGAAGTGCTACATTTAAAAAAGGCTTATCAAGGAAATAATCAATTTGCAACAAAGTTTTATATAATAGATTTTTATGCGTGTATATATTAGTAAATCAAATTTAGATGCAGAAAATATTTCTGTCTCGAAAATAATCTTATAATTTCTCAGGACGTCTTACTTCCGCAGAAATAATTTTGATGATTGAAAGCATTTGACATTTAATTATTCCAGTGGATTTAATGTAATGTGAATTGGAAATAATTTTCTGTTTTTATTTTTATTGGAATTACGCAATTGAAGTGGAAATCAGATAAATTGCAGAATAAATCCTACTTAACTAACAATTATAAATATAAATTTAATAGAATGATTTTGACTTACGTAGTTTAAGGCTACGAATTTCTTCATAATTTGATAGTAGGCGTTTTATTGTGTCAATTTTTAAGTTTCGAAGATGAGACTGGTTTTCTCTTCTGTTTCTAAATATAAGTTTCCTACAATTTAACAAGCATCATTGAAAACAAACAAACAAAAAGAATACCGACATTCAAATAATGGTGAACTTTGCTAAAACAAACTTATTATTAATGAATAGTTGTGTATTTAAGTGGGGATTTTACTGTCATTATTCAAGAAATTAGACTTTCGTTCAAATAGACGATAAAGTGATGTGGAATAAGTGTACGTGATTTAAAAAGTCACAATAAAAACAGCCAGCATTCTTCATGACAAGAGGTCGCTTCTCGCCGTCTTGCATTGGCCAAGTCTAAAAATACAATACATAATTAAGATTCAAAACCAGTACCCTCCTATCAATGAAATACTCATTTTTGGACAAAGAACAATAAACAAAAAGATAAAAGGGACAAAAAAAGCTTTGACGAAAATTCCTGGCTTTAGACAAGCACATAGAAAATGAAGCGGCAAAAAAATAGTTTTTTGCCCAACCTTTCCCCTATTGATAATCTTGTACAAAGCACACAAATAGCACCCTCTAAAAATAAAATTGATAAAAGTCCAATTCAACAAGAGAAAACAACGAGACGTAGAGGAACCCTCTTGTAAACAACCGTAGTTACTGACATATCGTTTTGAAGCATTTATCGACTGATGTAAAAAAATCAAACATATCAATTATAAATCCGACATTACACTTCAAGCAATTAATGATAGAGTGTTATATCATCACACAAAACCAACATATTTGATCGCTGAAATCCTTAAAAATAATACAATAACCAAAAGGTAAGTGTTGAGTGAACGGAATAATGCTTGTACCTTGTAACAAAAATAAAGTACGCCTAGCATAAAAAGTTACACAGAGGCACAATTTTAAAAATTCTGAAACTTCAATTACTACTGCAAGATATCGTATTTTTTGTAAATTTTATTAGATTTGATATTCTAATATGGATGATTTTGAGAAATTATGAGCTGAATACATTTTTGATTCAAAAATGTGGCTTTGGTCTTCGAAAAGTAAGGTCACCTGAAGTTCTAAACTGTTATTATATTGTTAATTTTACAACATTGTAACATTGCCTACATATTGAGATGAGATCATGCTTGTTGATAAATACGTGTATCGTTTGTAAGACACGGCTCTTTTCCATATATAAAGATGATATAAATAGTTTTATATATATGAAAAAAACTTTGAACAACATAAAAGATATTGCAGCATAAAACAATAAAAGTACATTGACAAGACATATTTTTCTATGTAGAGTCAATGATGTATATGCATCCTTGTTCTTATTTCCCCTTTTTCTAACAACATATGTAAAACGTAATGTCACGAAACTTTGCCTTTTCGAGGTTTTCTATGAACACGTACCTTTCAGATTTTACTCTATGTTTTATTTCAGGTGTATCTGTGGAGAGGTCTATTCTGTTTTCTTTATCTTTCCAGGATTGTGACGTGTTTCCGGCTAGGAAGTCAAACCATGGTATTATTTCTATTGCATGTTCCATACTAAAACATTAAATTGAAACCAAGTACAAAAGTGTAATGTCATACAGATATAAATTAGAACTGATAATTTCAATTAGAAATAAAATCGTCATACAGCAAACACCTAAGAGATACATTTAAAATCCGCACCCATTACGTGAGCAATGAATAAAACAGCAAAAAAAATCACGCAACGTATATCACGATAGAGTTAATAAGATAATCCGGAAGGACGAACAGTTCCTATGTCATTCAACAAGAGGTCGGGAGTTGGGTGTCATACAATTGCACCTCTATTTATTATCTCAAGATTGAATAGGTCAACAAAAGAACACTTAGAGTGGTATTGACTTAGCATTTTATTTCAAATTTGACTAAATGCGTTTTACAACTGAATTTGAGGGCAATAGTTTAAGATTAAAGGATACATAACACTGTCAACGTTAAGTGTAATATTGCACTTGGCCGATGATAACAATTGTTCATTTTAACGAACACCAACGTCTTTGTTTTCCGACAGTTTAGTCTTTATAATTTCATCTGTATGAATAATGTACATTAACCTCTCACTTGCTTCATAGTAGTATAAACTTTTACATGTTTTGATAAATCCACGTTTGATTTTTCTTATATGTCATATACTTATCTTTTTGCTGAAATGTTAAGGTTCTGTAATACCGAATGCGTTTATTCTTTAATTTGATTTTGGACAATATAAGACCCTTATTTAAAATTTAATTAAAATGTAATTGAAAGAATCGTCATGAGTAAAAAGAATGGAACATCTTCGTCCTCAATTACTTATAGTGTTCTTTTAATGTCCCGTGGGATTTTTACTTTTAATTATCTACAATCCTTTATGATCGTCATCTTGCTCCCAAACGGACTTAAACCATGACCATCTGATTGAATTAAAGATTTCTGTCGTAGATTCAACTATGTAGTTATCTGATTCTTTTTAACTTGCTTTAAGTAAACAAAAGCACAACGGTAATTGATAAAAACTGTCTTTTTGGAAACATGATTTTTATAAAGCATCGCTTTTCTTTGATCTTGTTTTTTTTAAAGTCGCCTTGAAATGTTCTTAAAGACAATACTATTTCTTTCGCACAAAATTATATTTGTCAACAATTACAGAAGCGTTCTGCCATTTTTCAACCTTATGGGGTCTAATAGTTTAAAATATTTTGCTAACACATTTTCTATAGTTTTAACGTTCAAGATAGACAAACACTTCGAAGATATGGATTTTTTTGACAGTCGAAACGTGGTTCGGTTTTTGTTATAATCGGTACGGATGACAAAAACATATACTTATATAATTTTTATTTGTTTGATTGTGCGATTTCTGGTAACGTGCTATTTTTCTATGCAGTGTACAAATATGTTTTATGTATGATTGTGTTCTGTAAACGTATTTAACAACTCCCTAATATCTTGTTTATGTCTTTTTTCATGTCATTTTGATTCAGAACACAGTGAAATCAAATGCACCAAAACACACTTCAGCCTGATATTATTTACCATTTATATGGTAAAATGAGACTGATGAAACCATAACTGCCAATATATATTCTCTTTTACAATGCAAGTTAGACATAAAAATCGAAGATGTAATATGAACAATATTCATAACATTTATATCATCATTTATTCAAAGTTATTGTATATAGCGGGAAAACTTCTATTTAAAGTGTTGTTGTATTTGATTTAGGTTATAAATGAAATACACAGGTTACTTTACATTTCTAGAAGTTCAATTAGATTCAGATTCAAAATATATTTTAATTTTGAAAAAAGTAACGTTTGTCCTCTTATAACAGAAGCAAAGGTGTACCAAAGGGGTAATCAGTATCATAAAACCGTAAAGACAAAGACAAAACCGGCAGACAAAAAATCATCACAACAAAACAAACCACATAACAACATAAAACACACACACATATTACAACAAAACCGCATTCAGCAACGCGAACTCAAGTCGAAACGAGAGTGAACTCAGGTGCTCCGGAAGAGTAAGCAGTTCCTGCTTGCTATAGCACACCCGTCACGTTGCCAAAGATCGATTAAGTGTTGGTCAAATCCGGAAAGGATGACATTACAAAACTCTATGTCAAAACAACATCTGTGCTCATCTAAGAGATAGAAATCCCGTATTTGTATACGAGCACATGATGTCGTCCGTAAAATTTCTTGAGTGATTACAACAACCTGGGAGCAACGTACCCCTGTGTTAACAATTTGCTTGTCAGCCGTGTGGCCCTATCAAGGAAGTCGTTGTACTCCCCACATGCTCTTGAATAGCGAATCAATTGTGATACGTAAACTCCATATGCTGGAGCGGACGGAATGTTGCTACACAGAAAGGGAAAGTTAACTATTGGAAAGTTGAAGTCATCACGTTTGTCATAGAGCTTTGTACAAAGCCTTCCTTGTGTGTCAATTTCGAGAAATAGATCCAGATATGAAGCGGACCTCCTAGAATCTGTAGTGTCCTTTATCTCAAGTTCCTTCGGATATATGAGATGTAAATAGTCACCAAATCGAGGATTGTTTAGTGAAAGGACATCATCAATATAACGAAATGTGAGATTGAAGGATAAAGCAAGTTTGCGGTCCTTTTTGTCTAGAAGTGATTGTAAGAAGTCCGCTTCATATGAATGAAGAAACAAATCGGCAAGCAATGTTGCACAATTTGTGCCCATTGGGATACCTATTGTTTGCTGAAAAACACGTCCACCAAACTGAACAAATATGTTGTCGATTAGAAAGTTGAGCATTTCTATTATTTGATCTTCTGTAAATTTGTTTTTCTTGCTAGACTCTTGGATGACAAAGTAAGTCTTTTTATAACCGACTACCAAATACTTGTACCTGCGTTTTCCGTTCTTTTTGATAAAAATACGTTTAATCAGATGTGCCAAACGAGATTTTAGTTGTGAATGTGGAATTGAAGTATATAATGTAGAGAAATCAAACGTTTTAATGCTATTGCATGATGAAAATGACTTAGAATGGAGATTTTCCATCAGTTCTTTAGAATTTTTGAGAATCCACATTTGATTGACGCCATTTCTAGAGTAACAACAATCGAAATACTTTTGAATGCTTGATTTTATTGCCGTCAATATTGATGTTAACAAAACTGAAAGAGGCTTAGTTGTACATTTGGATGACCCAGCAATAAATCGTTGCTTGTATGGAGTTTTATGTAACTTTGGAATCCAATACAAGGATGGAACGTCATCGTTCTTTTTGTCAACAGAAATGCCAAAGGAAGATATGACAGAATTATGATTGTTGATTATTTCCTCCTTTGACAGTGTTGTTGCTGTATATGTGGTGCTTTTGCTGGTACAACCAACGCCTAATTCAGCTGTTAAACAATCAATATAGTGTCTTTTGCATACGAAAATGATGTTGTTAGGCGCTTTATCAGCAGGTACGACAACATATTTGTCATGTAAGGTGGACAATGTCTTCGCAACATCAGGGTTGTTGAAAATAGATGTTGCCTTGGTGCTCATCGAGCCTTTCAAAGAGTTAATCCTTTTCAAAACCAACGACCTCACAGACTTTGCCCACTCAGAAAGAACGTCGCTTTCCTTTTCATGTTCTTTTTTGGCCCATTTTCTGGCATAGTCTTCAACTGAATCCATAATTGTTTTGAAATTATGGTTCCAGTTGATTGCTCTAGGTTCACGATATTTTGGTCCTTTGGCCAAAACATCGCGGAGTTGGTCATTTTCCACTATGTTGAGGTCCCCGGTAATGACGTGGCCAGAGGGACTATATTTGAATGGGGATTTGTCACAAGAACAGTCTGGTGGTTTTGCTTTGAGGTCGTTGATTTGGTAATCCCGCAAAACTTGTTTGTAGTTAAATACCTTAGGTGCAATGGTGGAAGTATAGGAATAAGAAATGACGGGAACACTTGTGTCTTTGAAATAAGAAGGGATATGTTCTGTAACAGATTTATGGTGTAAAATGTTTCCTAAATTTATGGCATCCAAACCTTTGTTTAAAAATGGAAGAGAAATGAAAGAGCGATTGTCCTTGTTGTTTTCGTGTGGAACACCGACTGGTTTGAATAATCGGTTGTATCCAATGTCAAGAACAATGGCTGTAAGACGGTACAGGTTGGATTTAAAATCAGTCACTGGATTTTCGAGACATTCTTTGTATAGTGTGTGAAGTTTGGAAAGAGGAATAGAATACAATTTAGTGCGAATGTGATGAATCCCGAGAGGTTGTTGGATAGACGAAAGCAGTCCATTGATAGACACGTCATGTACCTTCGGTGAATTGTACTTCCGATGTCCATGACTGCGTTTGCGCCTTTCCTGTTGTTCAAAAAGATTCATCACATTCACATCATTGCATCTTGGACTTGATAAGTTCCCTAAACTGCCAATGTTGTCGTTGCAACCATAAGGTAAAGCGGTGCCTAACCTTCTAATCCAGAATTAGTTAGCCCAAATTAATTTTACAATTTATTGACGACAGTTAATTTTTAAAGTCAACAACATGCTGTTTATGACCTATCACAGAATTAGTGATCTTATTAATTAATTCATAATGGGCCTGAATTTGTAAAGCCATTTCGGTACTTCTTTGCAACTTGTCAATAAAATAGCTGTACAGGTTGAACTACAAATTTTTTAGCTTAAATCTTTACTATGTACTTTGAAATTTTAGTTTTATAGTGAAGTACTTCGTTTATTGCATACTTGGTATTTTACAAAGATATCTGAAAGGTCCAAAACCTGTAGTTTTGCTAGATTTGCAAGTTCTAGAAGTAAGATTATAAACCTAAACCCGTCCACAAAGTGCAGAATAGAAATTCCAAGCAAAAAAAAAACAAAAAAAAACACAGTAACGTATCCGAAGCATTGAATACGAAAGCTCAACAATTAAATAGAAAACGAAAGAGTGAATATGAAATTACATACAAGAAAAAAAATCATAAACCGCTACTATATGAACGTTAATAAAATGCTCATATTTTAATTGAATTGGGCGGATGTACTTTTACTCTTCTTCTGACGTTCAGAAAAAAAAATTGGAAAGAGACAATTTATAACACATGCCATTATACATCTTAACGAAGTTACTTGCTTATTTATTAAAAAATCGGACAGCTACTTTATTTTAAACAATAAGTACAGAGTAATACGTTATAAACTTGTAACACTCCTAAACATCAAGTTTATCCCTGCAAGCATAGATCATGTAGATTAACCATTAACTAAAATAGCGCCTACCTTTATGCACAATTCATTCCAATGTCAGTAAATAGAATAAACTAAAACCAAACAAAACTTTCCCTCTTATCTGTTTTAGGATGATTGAAATCAATGTCCAAATCAGATAAATGTCTAGTATTTCTCAATTAGAACAATTAATTCCCAGCCGTTTTCTATTGCAATTCTCTCTATTATTTGATTAGCTATGTTCTTTTTATGCAATGAACTCAAGTTTCTACAGAATTGATTACACGTTAAACAGGAGGAATATTTTACTTGTCACAGACCAATACATTTTACACGAAAAAGAATTGTTAATTTCATACTGCCGAGAAGGAAACTCCAAATTAGTCTTCTAAAATAGCATCTGATAAACTGGATAACATCTTGAGCGGACAATGGTCTGATGCAGTTTACGAACATATTGCATTATCCTCGGTACTGGAAATGAATTTATGAGATAGTTGCACGAAACGTACTTTATGAGAACGGTACTGCATATTTGTTAGACTTCTTTTAAGAAACATTAATGCAAACATTAAATTAAATAACAGCTTCATATATAACACAGATTTAAACATCTCAGTTATATTAATTATAAGACTTTCACTTAAAATAATGTTAATCTTTATGAAACTTCTTTTTGGTGTTTTCTAGTCGTATTGATGAGTATGACACGTATGAGTCGTCTAAAACCCTGCCAGTATGACATAATAATGTATGACGACACAATTATATGAAAGTGTGTATTAGACAAAGTCTTTTTATATTAACACGGTACGTTTGTATTAAGATTGAAATACATGTAGGCTTTTTAAAAAGCACATATATTCTTTCTAATATATCGCGATTGGTGCTGCATTCTGTCATTGGTAGCATATAATTTCACTTTTTAAAACTTTAGATGCAAAGATTTTTACTTTGAAAGGACATTTGAATCTCAACATACATGCATACATGTGACATAAAAGAGACAAGAGTGAACTCGTGTTTCATATGTATAGAAAATTGATTAGCTTATTTCAGTGTAAAAAGCTACGTTGTATCTGTCAACTGCTCAGCTCTAGTGGATTAATGAAATTAAAACTAGGTAAGATTATCCAGTGTTGTAATTTATTTTGTTTCAAAGATTAACCAATGTTGAAAATGATTTGCAAATGTTTCTGACATGTATGATATATAAAGAAATCAAACACCCGGTAAACGCGATCGTAAAACGTCTATGCAAAACAAAACTTGAGAAGTTTTACGCCTAAACCTGCGGTCGAATGTCAAGTTATAGTACAGAGAAACTTGACCGTGGCCTGAAGTAAATCTAAGTGTAGAGAAAATGACCCTTTTAATAAACACAAATTCCATAGACAAAACGAAGGGTTCTTGGAGCTGTTGCAGATAGCAAATCCACAGCTCATACATGTATCGATTATTTTCAGTTAACTAATGCAATCAATCATTTACAACTTGCCCGATATAAATTTTTATACATTGTAATGATGGGGATTTATTCTGCAAAAGGCATACACTTTGTAACTAAACGTATCAATTACCTTTTTGTTTCTGTTTTTATTTTCATTTTCATGATTCAGGACACTAGAATCATGCTAAGGTTGTTAAAATCATGTTATCAGACACAAAGCAGCATTTCATTAAAGAGTTTTACATGTAGCTTTATTTACACTACTCAAAGAAAGCCTAAACATAAAATACAATTATTTTCATTCTGCGAAAGTCGTATGTAGGAGCACTTTGAAGACATAATCAATCAATTTAAATAATGGGTGTCCATTATTTTGTTAGTTAGCCGGAAGTGAAGATGGTATAACCTTATTAATATTGACGCTCTAAGTCTGAAGGATGCTTGAAATAGGAAGCCAGAAATTAATGCCCACTTTTTGCATCATTCAGATCTTTGGGAGAAAGGAAGGTTAAAAATACTTTATGACGTACAAAATGACTTCATTTCATTTATACTTATACTTTTTGACGGATTAACACCATTATGTTTGGATTAAACTACGAGAATTTACAAAGATACAGTTATCGGCAGTGTGACTCAATTGTGCTGTTTATTAGGTTGATTAAAAAAATATCCTCTGTGCTACTATAAAATACAGTACAAACAGAATGCAAAGGAAAGAGGTAGATTTCGGGTTTTGCATGACAAAGAAAGCTAAGCAACCAAACTTGCGATAAAAAAAAAAGCATACAAAAAATATTCAATTATAACATCGCTGAATTTGACCCATTAGTTCTTATAGAAATTCGTCAAAGATTCTAGTCTTTTAACATTTCCAAAGAATATAAATAATCTTGCATATATTTTAAACAGCATTGAACATGTATACACGTCAGTGCAAATATTAAAAAAATAAAATGAAATATTTTGTTTCTTATTTTAAGTCAATTTTAATTACAGACACACAGTTTTCTTCATAGGTGATATGGCAATGTCCCATTTGATAGTTTGTCACGCTGTTTACGTTATTGGTGTCTTTTCAGTTGGATAAATACTGTTTAAACTTGTTTAACTAAAACTAGACATTCTTTAAATTGTTATCATTTATGTTCTGTTGGTTGGTTTATTTGTCTGTGTGTGCAATGTTATTTGTGAAAACATGGTATTAATAGTCAGAAATATATTTTCTTTGAAACCCCATGACGCATAAAGCTGCCGACTACCTAATGGATTGCGAGGCAGTTAGAATACCCATGAAGTACCAAAAGCATGTATTGCAAATAACCAAAGCCTGACTGAAATATGCGCACTATCAATTCCAAGAATTAAGTCCTAATTGGTTTATTATTATTGTCGTTTTCCATTCGGATATTTCCCCCTTTTAATATAAACGTCAAATAAATTGAATTCAAGTAAGAGCATGAATTCAATATTGGATTAGGGCTAAATCTTACATTTAAAATGTATACAAACCGTTTGTTATCTTCAGTATGATATAAAGATTCCAATATCATTCCATGTCAAGATATACAAGGGATATTGTCGGGAAAATCAAAGGACCAATATGTCTGCAATTGAATCACGCTATCTCCGGTAATCTTGTTTTTTTTACATTTAATTCTATATGGAATGAGCTACTTTACAGATAAAATTGTTCTTGACAAATAAAAGAAAATACAGGATTTTTAATGCATTAATGTAATCGACTTAAGATAGAAATAATATGCTTGTTACATCATGGTTCGAAATTTAATGAATTTTCCACACCTACTAAAACAAATTGGTTTTTGTATTGATAAATTATTGCATTAATATTTATTGGCAAATTTGTGTGTTAAAAAAATGATTGTATTACTCCGATGCTAGATTAACTACATTTGTAAATAAAAATAGAAAGTCATGAAACTTGTAAAAGAGCATTTTTTTTTCATCTATAATGGACAACGACCAATAGCTTGTTATTTAAAGATGAGCAAAAAATGAACCCATACTTAAAATAAAACAAATCGCATCAACAAGACAATCAATCAGTCAAGTCAATCTCAATGACCTCTTCACAGACTCCCTGTGCCTGCTTGGTTAGAGCGGATAGAGAATATGCCCGAATCTGTGCTTAGCTTGTTGGTACAAGTTACTAAAGAGGAATCTAAAGTATCCTAATGATTGACGCTTTTCCCACAGAAAATATAAAAAAAAACTATATTTTATAGTGTGTCCAAGGTGGTGAAATAGGGGTCATAATACGCAAAAACATAGCGAAGCATCATGAGGAGATAAGTACTGTGTTCCTCGGATGCTAAGAACACTGCTAAAGGTTTGAATATAAGCAGCATCCACATGAATACCTGGAAAAACCTACTTATCCTTACATTAAAAAATTGCCTTAAAATGTTGTTTCTCCATAGATTGTGTGTTTTCATCACACACGTAATAAGATCATGTTCATTGTATATCCCCTTTCAAGTCCATCCTCTTCATAGAACAATATGACAGGCAGTAAAGCAATAACTAAAATACTGGCATAGACCAGGCATATTAAATTTCGCTATTAAGTAAGGATTAAATTTAACAAAAATCCATCTGGATGAACGAATAGTATAGTTGATACTATGGGATAATTTATTTTCGTGGGTATCAATTTTCGTGGTTAAATGAAAAGGACTAGTTTGTGTATTGTTAAATTCGTGGTTCTTTAGTCTACAGCATACATGTTAAATTTCCTTTTCGAAGGGTATAGAATTTCGTGGGTCAAAGCTACCCACGAAAACCACTAAAATTGATACCCCAAGAATAATAATGAAACCACGTACAGTACTTGAATGAAATAAATACGTGCAAATGTTTAATATGTAGATAGAAATAAATTTATTAATCAAACGTATATGAAGTATAGTAATATCCATGTAAGATTATATATATTTTTGGATTTTTAATGTGGTGTCATTTCGTAAACAACGTTCTAACGCGGGTGTCAGTTAAAATGTCGATTGAGTTATTTAGTTATATTTTTGACATGCATAGTTCGTGTAGTATTCTCCCATCCGTACCATTTAAATCGTGATAAAGGGTAGGTAGAAAGCCAAGAACTACTGAGAGAGAAGCATTCGTTACCTTACTGTTCGAAATTGGATGCTAAACCTTGCTCCGATGAAATCGACCATGTCCAATACATCGAAAACAACCTTGTTATTTGAATTTTCAATGAGAAAGTTAAAAAAATATATAATTCAAGTTAAACAAGTGCCTCAACATTTCAAACCAAGATGTATGAAAATAAAATGTTTAGTTTCTGATGCTATATACTTGCAAATACTAGTTATGTTTATCTTAACTTTAAAACATATTATTCTAAAGCAAGTAACGTATTTATAAATATATTGCACATTTTAAGAATTTTGGCTCTTTCCTATTTATAAGTGTTTGCTTCCTTGTCTTCATTTTTGAAGTAATTATTAGACGATGATTTAATCTCAGTAATTAGAGATTTTTAAAGAAATAAATTTAGTTTCGGTAGTTTTGTTATTACCTTTATTTAATATGTTTACTTTTACTTTTAAAATGCTATAAAAAGTATGTAGTAAAATACAATCCTGAATCATTCTAAAACTTATTTGATTTTACTTACCTTAAATGGAATTACTAGTCTTTCCTTAATTCCAGTGACTGTGGTTAAATTAATTGAGCTCTTTAATATGTTATCAATCTCGTATCCAATGAAACGTTAGGGAAACTGATTGCAAATGCAAAATCCATATTCTTTGTATTAGATATTTTTTCCATGTTACGAATTTATCGAGTATGAAAATCCTTAATTTACAAGCGATATATTATATTGCATTATTATAAATATCCATAAAATTGAGGGCCTGGGGAATCATGAATTGATCAAATTAACTTCACTTCAATATGCACCTGACGCAATACACGTGCACTTTATTTACAACTATATAGACAACGAGCCTACAATCAAGGTGATAACAAAATTACCGAACTAGGAGGATCATTCTCAAATGGCAATGAGAAAAACAAAACAGGGAAAACATCCCGGAAAAATTGAAGACCACAATGGTCCTTACTTGGTACAGTCTTTTCAAAAGACATTTTGGGTTAAACCAGGTTTTATGGCGCGCCAAACCTCCCCTTCCATTGCGACCTTTGGGTCAGGTAGTCCGGTAGAAGTCAGGTATTAAAAAAGAAGTATAACAAAAAACACGTATCAGTGTTCTCATTTTTACACAAAGGTAAGATGGGTGTTAAAAAAACCCATCACCAACTGTTTTTTGTGTGTGCAAGAACTGAGTTATTCAACCGAGTTTTATATTTTCTATTCCAGATAGCAGATAGACAGGGCTTGTTGTAGTTTTTATCAACATACATAATAAATTATAAAATAAAACAGATTTAATTTCTTATTTTCTTGACTTAGTTTATTTAATCAATTTGTCTCTTTTTTGTTTCCTTTAAAGCAAGGACAATTCTATGAACCATTACATACTTCATCAGAACAGCTTTAAAGTCTATGTTGTGGTCTCTTGTCAACTAAGCCATGTCTTTTCTTTAAATTGCCGTCCCGTGCGGGGCCCGGGTGGCGAATAGGCCCGCAGCAGAGCCTAGCTTGTCGTAAGAGGCGACTAAGGGTCTTGGGATTCTGACGTCGGGTCAGTGCTCAGCCCACAGAGCGACCAAGTGTGTACCCTAGGTGGCTGAATAGGGTAGCCCTCGTCCGCGGGGGTTGTCAGGTCTATAATAAGGAAACCCTGACCGCCGACCATAGTGGGCCAACGTGTGTGGAGAGTGCCACGCTTCATGCACGTAAAAGACCCCTTTGTGGACCGCCCAGTAGTGCACCACATAGGCTAAATTTTCCGCCCCTACCCACCTCTCCCCTTTTTCCTGTGGTTCTTCAAAATTTACCGGTCCTTTGTTTCCCACCCCATCTCCATATTTCATTTATCATCATCATTTCATGTTCATTTTATCATCCTTTTCATGTTCATCGCCTGTAAATAACCTATATAGCGTTGCACGGGCGTAAAACACCAACTCACTCACTCACTCACTTTAAATTGCCAAATATTGTCGTGGCTGCATTATAGTCATAGTCTTCTTCCTAAGGCTGATGTATTGACACCATCATCCTAGTAGAATGTTGTTAGTGAGTCTGTTTCTGGGGGTAGTTTTTATTCTCCCCATGGAGAACAATATGGCTTCTTTGGTTATGATTAACCACTTGAAGTCCTGTTCATATTTTTCCTCACTTGCATGTCACATTCGCTGCTTCGATGATTTTTTAATATTATCATTTAGCTTCTTCATTTAAGATGGCTGGAATTCTCATTGTCCTAATCATTTTCTTCATTCTCTGCATTTCGTTTTTCTTTTTGAAATGAACACATCGATCTTTGTCGATCCGCCATTTTGTCAATGAAAACAAAACAGCGAAGTGCAACTAAGATAGGAACTTTGACGATGAGGAACCAAAAAAATCCGGATTTTTCTAAAAAAAATTCCGACCACCTTGCCAAAACGAAAGTTGGTCGGCTTTGAAAAGAAGGCGGTCGCTAAACCCGGCTTAAATGGTGAAAGGAGAACACTGCGTATATTAATCAACAAAATGACTTACTTTCCCATTTCGTTTTTATGTAGTTATACATTCTTCATCATGGACAAAATAGCCATCAGTCTTCACACTTACATCATTAAAGTTTTAATTCGTTGCGGACGGCATTGAGCATACTCTTGTCAGATTCTTCAAAAGGGTCTTGAGCGTGCATGGAGAATTGTGTTTTGCTCAGGAGGACCAGTTCCGTCCCTTTAAATAATCTTCGCAAATGTTTACAACACAGAGTCGGAAAATTGATTCATGAAATTTTTACTCTTGACAAGGACCAGACAACGGACCAAACAGCAAACCCTGATGGAAGTTACCTTAACTGTTAACCACAATCGAGCTACCTATGAGTAAACAAATCAATTGATCAACTAAAAACCCCTTTTATAACCAATAAAACAGTGTCACTTAAGTTGTCTAAGTTGGTTGCCCTTAAAACAAAAGTTTATAAATCAAAAGTGCTTGTCCCCAGTAATGTTATTACCCCTTAGTTTAGCTGTGGTTCCGTAGCTGTATATGGTCCTTGTGCTTTTTTTTGTTATTTTTGCGGACCATAGATGGTGCGCCAAATCACAAAAAAATAAAAAAGGATCATAAAGAGCTACGAACTTCAGCTACCCTAAACTATATCCAATAGATTATGTTTCGATTCGGTTTTCACACGTATGTCAATATTTTATTGGGAAAAAGCAGCGACTCTGTCTATTTAAAATGATAGAATCAGAAAAAAGCTTTTTACTTTTATTGGCATGGAAGAAATTGTAACAAGATAAGGCGACGTTTTTTACTTATGTTATTGAATACAAACAACACTGACAAGAAGACATTCAAAAGCAATCTTACTAATGTGTATCGTATAAAATAATTGAATCAAATACTTTTACTACGGATTATATTAGATTTTGAAAAACCTCAAATATCTTCAAGTTATAACCGGAAGACGATAACAAAGTTAATGAGAAGGCCATATATCCTAATGTCCTGTTTCGTTTGAAGTTTTATTCAACTATAATACAAAAAAGTTGTTCAATCGTATTTTAGGAAAAAATATAAATAATGAGTTTATTAGTAATTGTTTTGACGACACGAGTTTATATATCAACGAAATCAACATGAACAGGACAATGATGATTGTTAAGGACGTACTGAAACCTGCAGCAGCGATATAGCGTGAAAGGATCCCAGAATGTGGCACCTCAAACCAATTTCGCGTTGCTCTTCTAGCCAACGTCAAATCGGTTGGATGTACTACGTTGATTTTAACATTCAACATTCAACATTTTATACGCTAAAAAATTAACCGGATTTCATTCAACGCTTAATGTTTGTTTTTTATATAACATGTAGCAAGAACGTGACCACTGATGTGTGCGAATCCAGGAAAGAAAAATAAAACCACTTGAAGTCAAGCCAATTGCTGTTCTTAATGATCAAATTTCTGCATTTGTCCAAAAGTACATGTCATTTCTTATTAAGGATGTACTCTGGTCAGGAGCCAAAATTTAAAAATTTAAAGTATTAAACTTTTTTTCTAACCTTGATTTTTGCAATGTTCTGACCCTACAAAGGCATTATATGAAGAAAAAATAATAGGTTGCTGTACATTTTTCTTTGCTACAGACGTTTAAAGGTGACTAATTTTGTTGAATTTGTTAATATCTAACCATTTTAGCCCAAACTTTGACTATTTTCATGAAAAAAAAAATCAACTTAGAGTATTAAACTTTTTCTTATACTTTCTGATAAGTTGTATCTGGGAGAAATGAAGATATCGATCGTTAAAAATGGTATCTAAGTGAGGATATAAGAAAGTTTTGTCCCATTTACATGTATTTTAGGGGTATTTTTTGCCATTCCAAAAATCCCCAAAACGCTATTTTTCTCACTTTTCTTGAAGGTGATGGTTAAAACTTCATTTGTTTTGTGGTTTCTTAATGCGAAAATATCTAATAAAATTTTTTAGGAAGCAAAACTGAATGACTAGTGAATATTTTTTTCATGAGATGACTTTTTCCAACCCAACCCCTATTTTCAGAAAACCTAACCTGAATTCAACAGCAATTTAGGGCCTAATTTTGTTATGTACGATTACTCCAAAACTACTTGTTAAAATTCTTAATTTTTTAACACAATTTTATGGGTTACATATATTTTTAAAAAAAATATTGACATTGTCCTTAAATTTTGAATCATTTTAAAGTTATTTCCAAACGAGATTTCAACGACACCGAAACCTCATCAGAATACATCCTTAATGACCTTTAGTGGAAGAACTGAGGAACAACATAAATTTTAGACAGTAATGTTTAGCTCACGCCTGACCAAATTAATAAAGGTATACATTAAATGCTCTAGCACAACATATCAGTCGGACATACCAGAACCAGAAAAAAAATTAAGTTCACGATTGGGAAGTTCAGTGATCATGATTGCTACAAACTTAACTGAAAAGTCTTTCTTCAGCTTAAACAAAATTATGAAGCGTTAATCTAGGAAGACTTTATTGCGTCCTCAATTTAAAATGTGATTTTATCTGTGCATCGAAACAGTCTCTATATCAAGATTTGATGAATGAAAATCATGGTATTATGACATAAGGCTGGACTGTCAAATGGTGATCGTTTGTTACTAATGGTTGTTGAAATCGGCTTTAAATGATTCGAAAACATATTAGCAACCAATGCTGCACAACAAGTGTGCATGAAGATGCTACTTATCTGCTTTAAACGCCCACTCGCGGTAGAATTTTTCATTTGATTTTTAAGGTTCCACACTGTTTGACAGATCTTTAGAAAAGAGGAAATCGAGATATTACAGGCTAGGTTTATATCGCCTTATAAATGTACGTTAATTGTTATAACACGTTTAGCTTGTATCTTCTTGGATATCAATCTGGTGTTTGTTTTTTTTTGACAAAAAACTTTCTATATCGATGTTTATGATATTTAGTAAGTAAAAAAAAACATATTCTAAGTCTGTCATTTCATGCTTTTTAAAAAGTAACAAATGTTGTAGACTGCAAGGCTGCACATTATATTGATACTCTTTTTTTAGAAAGAACACAATTTACACGTATATGCTTTTAGTAAGAAATAAAACAAACTATAATGATAATATGTTCATAATAAAACTCTATTTTGTCTGCTTTTATACATCCTACTCATGAATATCTAAGATGTTACATCTTTTTTGTTTTGATATTATTCTTTAAAAATGATTCACTATCGTTGAATGACTAGAAAGATTAATTATCTTCCGATGTAATGCTTGGATGCCAATTATTATCAAACCTACATAAACAGATTTTTTGTATAGTTTGCTTTGACAAAAGATAACAGGATCGAGCATGTAACATATTTAGAATAATCCGGTTTTCGTTCCATTGCCATGAAAGAAATGACAAATTGAAGAAATTGATTAACTTTTTGTTGCAACAGCGAATTGTGAAACAGGAAATTGAAAAGCAACCCAGGACTCTTTAAGTTATTGAATTATAACGTGTTGGAAAATGAAACAAGTTGGTGAAAAATCACATGAATTTTACATGGTCCTGCTTTTTAATTTCAAAATCGTTAAAAGTTAATTTTGTTCTTTTTCCATGTTTCCGTTGGTAATCATGAGATCTTTATATTCCTAAAGATTTAATCGATGAAGCTTACATTCCTTAAGTAGTAAATGCCACCATGGTTTTGTAAACGGATTGTTATTATTTCAGGGTCAAAAATCAATTGGACTTTAATGTCCAATTAGCATGTTTATGACATATACAAAACATACGAAAAGTTCCAATTTTTTAAATTTAATTTAGATTTTTAATGCTGATAGTATGCATGCGGTAAGTCTTAATTATTCTTCAGCTTATTTTATTCTATGCCTTTTCAAAAAATCACCACGCTGACGCTGTCTTGATAAATTTCCATCGGAATTTCATGTGCTCGTCGACAAATGAGTGAGTGCAATCATTGCCGATGCCTGGCTTTTGTTTTTGTCTTTCGTTTGTCTAAGTTGTTTGTTTGGTATTTTCTTCCTCTCCATATAACGTAATGAATGATAATAACAAAATTACCAAACTTGGAGGATCATAGTATGTATTTAAAATATGTCAGTGTAGATTGGAACATTTAACAAATTGTACCAGAAAAAGTTAATGAAGCATTCACTCACCTCTCGAGCCTTATTCAGTTTATCAACCTGGGCATATAAGTTATACCTAATCTTAACATTTCGAGAAAGGACGAATGAATAAAAAAAATAAAACAAACACAATCACACTAACCCTCAAACAAGAACAAGAATCAATTAGGAAAACACACAATGTCGAAACCAATGACGTTAAATGCTCAGTTGTATTGAGGCGGTAAATTGTAAAAATATCTCATCGAAATAATCGAACGATCAGAGGGACAAATTTAACCCGTCCATGAACATTAACTTTGAGAGTGGTCATTCTGATGTTTCACCATTTAGTATGAAAAATTGTAAATTCCATCTTACAGTTGAGCGCTTCGAGGAATGGAATACCCTGAAACTGAAATACATTTCCGAAAATACTGTCAGCAAGTTTATTCAAATAATCTAAATCCAAAATACACATGAAAGCTGGAATAATTTAATTCCAGGAGATAGAAGTGCTTCGACCCTGCACGAAGCGGAACAAAAATTAAATTTTCCTTAAACGGGCTTGACTTATCGTAATATTATCACATTTCTGACTTCCCTTCCTTGCTTTAGAAATGCTGGCTTTCCTGATTATTATTGTGTTTTGTGTCCGTTTCATAATCGTCAGTGTTGTAATACCTTACCTTTATTTCGATTGACATGTATTTCTTAAAGACATAGAACTTATCAATTTCGGAATTTTTTCACAGTGAATAAAAAGAACATATATCAAAAGTATACATTCTAAAACTTATCTTTACCGACATAAAAACTCATTTCTTTGCAGCTTTATATAAAATTATCTTATTTTAATATTAAGTATTGTCCAACATAAATATTTACTTTTGGTAAACCGTTATTCACGTGACCTTTACTGGGTGCTGGTAAACTGTGAAACGAAATGAAACCAAAACGAGACGAAAACAAATCGAAATCGGTAAATAAAGAAAACGACTGATATCGTGTAAAATCGATTCAATTTTCTTTTTTCCCGGTTTCGCTCAATTTCGTTTTCCAATCTGTACAGATTTGGTTGCTTAATTTACTATTTTCGTTTCCTTCTTTATCGCTTTTGTTTTTGCTCCGTTCCGTTTTGGTTAATTTTTGTTTCTCAATTTACCGCACGCAAGTGTTTACATTTTATAATTAGTTTGTCCTCTTTTTTGACACTTCGTGTTTTTATGCAGTTTTCTCTCGAAAAGAATACCTTCTGATAGTTTTTTTTTAAACTAACAGTGTTTTTAAAGGTTTTACAAGTGTTTTCTTCAAATAGTGTGAATTTCATTATTTTTTAAAAATTGCGAAAATGATAGGTTCTATGTCTTTAACCTTCACTCTCGTTATGACTAGAGTTTGTGGTGTTTCTTGATATTCAGTAGTTAATGTGTTTCCATATTTATTGGTGCTTCTTTAACTCTTTATATGTTGTCTGCTTTTTAGCCCTGTTTTCGTTGGCATTTACTGGTTTTGTCTCTGCCTCTTTGGACTTATGACATTCGGATGCCCTATTGGTACCCCTGCTTCTGCATAACAGAGCTTAACAAGATCCAAATAACAAACACTATTGTTGTTAAGGTGACAATAACACTTTGGTGATACAAAGTCTACAAATTACAGAAAGTTGAACCGAGATTTGATTTGCACAGAAGGTATAGTACGAACTTTATTTGGATATAGCTCGGTTTGACAAAGTAGTTATCTGTAGTTGTTTGGCGGAGCCTTGTATATTTCCAATTCTACAACCAGACATACTTTTGTTGTTAGCCAAAATATAACCATGGGGATAATTGTTTTATAAAATTACATTTTATCCTTACTGTTTGTCCCAAAAGGGCTTTTGATATCATTAGTTATAACTCATGATATTCGTATTGCTAATTTCCAATTTTGTCTTCCATTTTATACAAATCCGATGAATTACAAAATCATTTTGTATTAGAATTTCAAGCAGTTTAAAGTAGATCATATAGTAAGGAAATCTATTAACTTTTGATCCTTCACAGTTTGAATAAATAATTGAAATTATTTTCCTCGAATATTATCGTTGCAGACATTATCAGAAAACACACACTTATTCCCGAGTCAGGTTTTATACTTTACACAGATGTGGCCATCACAATTTAATTGTCAGGACTGATTGGTCCCATACATTCCATATTCTAAGTATATATAAAAATTGCATGGAAAGGTTGGTCAAATTTTTTTCACAGACCTGTTCATGAGAATGATTTGAAATTTATAATTTGTCAGGGTGATCCAGGATGTCAAACTTTCATCTAAAAGATTTTCAGACCCTTTTTTGGGGTGACACGATACCCTTTTCACATAGACACATTCTTCATTTTTCCTCTTCCTGAACACGGTCAATCTACTAGAAAAGGTGTTGTTACTTCTTAAAATAACCATATATAAAATAACCAATAACCAAATTTTCTGCTTGTATTGGTATGATTGTTTATCTATTTCGGTTATATTTTTACAAGTTTTATTAAAATTCATCATGGTTTGAAACAATTTAAGATTGCTCGTTAGGCAATCCAAAAATTTAAGATTATCCCCACGGCAACCAAACGGTTTTTTGTAATTTTGATTTGCATACTTGAGCAGAGTTTGTTGAACCAATATTGTATGCTAACAAATTCTGTATAATTTGAACTTAAAGGGGTATAATTTAATGTTATCTTAATTATCTAGAAAACGTTGATTGAATTCCATTGACTAATTTTTTGCATTTTTATTAGCGTTCATTTTATTATCGATGATTCCAATTAACAGTTTAATACTCTCTTGTCTCTTCTTGATATCAATTTATCATCAGGATGCTGGTTGAATTTCTAATTGTAAAATGTAATTTAGATTTTATTGACATAGAAACATTATGGTAGGTAAAACTTTCAAGAATAACATACCTAAAGGGAAATGGTTGCTTATTCGAATGCCAATCATCGAGAAATAAAAAAAAACATAGCTCATTATAAAGTTTATATTTCCGTTTCGTTCTTCTATCGTTTTCATTCTTTTCTTGAAACAAGATAAGGTGTTAAGGTTTAAAAAAAAATATTACAGGATGCTTTCTGGAAATGTGTTTCACTCTGAATTATATAACTATTTATTTTTTATTAATCATATGATTCTTATTTCATAAAGGTGATATTGAAAGGTATTACTATATTTTATTCACAAGGTTGGGCGGAGCTTAATTTTCTCGGACGCTTAGGTATGATTTAAATGAAGAAGTCCGAAATAATTGACCCATGACCAGCACGGTCAATAAAATAGAGTAATATCATTTTTTAAAAGCTAAAAGTTAATCTAAATGTGTTTTGTAAACAACTGACTATTAACTATTAATCTGTGATGTTAAATTGTAAGCAAATATATGTGCCCTGATATTTTTGTGCACGTATATATCTTTCTCAGGTAACCCAACGTAAACTTGTTCTGTTTTAGAATCGCCGTAAAATATTGTAACAAGCTGGTCTTGGCTTTTTGACATTTATTGCTGTCTCTGAATCCTATTTGACACCTTATGCAATATTAAGTTCACAGAGAAATAAGAAGCTGAACAGTTTTTTCCCAAAGCTTTAACAAAGAATATGGAGAGTTACATATAATAGTTGGAAGCCAATCAAAATATAATCAATTACATTATCTGCAAGGAACAACAGTCCTTTAAAATGATTTGCAGAAATATTGAAATAAATTGACATTCTGCGCTGCTGCATGGGTTTCTATTGATAATTGAAATACTAATAATGTAACAGTGAATTTCCATAAGATATAATTCATTTTTTAAACAAGAATTGTAGGATTCGTTGACGCGTAAGTATATAATAAAATAATTATACTTTACAACAAGTCAATTCAAGGCCTTTATATCTTACAAAGACATTACATGTTCTGTCAAATGTTAATTCAATTTTTGGTGTGACATCTATTGTAACATTCAAATAAATCTAATCTCCAACAATATCATTATTTCTAGTTTGACAGTCGATTTTTGAAATTGAGAGTTTCGTACATGTATGTACTACGAAAAGTTCATTCACAGAAAAAGTTTTTTCCCTTTTTTATTTAAAACACAAAACATGAACCAAGAACTCAGTATTTACGGTAATTGGCGTTACAAGGAAATTTATTTCACTAAGTTTATATCGAATTCCCAGTCCCTTTACTCGTAGACAAACATACACGCCAACAATGCAAACTTGAAATCCCAGATGAAATACATTTGTATGTCACTCAAAAGAAACATTCTTTTTATTAACCGTACTCTGTCTATCATGTCTATGAAAATATGTAATATCAGACTAATGCTATAGGTTACTTGAATAAACAATAAGGATTACCATTATGTAAGCTGTTATTTTTAAATTATGCACATAAACATTTCAATAAATGATCCGTAGTAAATCTGTTAAAAAAGCCACAGTTCTATGTTAATATACAAAAAATAATGGATGTGGAGTATGAATGCATGAAATTAACTAACAATTAACTAACAATATTAATATGGAAGTGAAATATATTAAAAAGGGACTTTTTAAAAAAAAAAACCAGGTTATCCTGCCATGGAAAAGAAATATATTTGCACCCGGAACATAAATGGTTGAAATTTCGTTATCTTTAGTACTATGAGCTGATTTTGCATTAACGTCCGGTTTAGCACGCCTGTTTTCCCAAACTTTCAGCGTCTTTGTAACACTATTTTGCTATGAAAAGTTTGTATGTCTTTTAACGCACATATAACCATCATACTAAGTTTTTTAATTAACAAAAACTTGAGATTACGATTGTTTTACCTTTTAAAACATTTTACATTTATTTTAGCTTGTACAATATATAAAGATACATTTTAACTTCGGGAGCGTCACTGGTTTATACTGTTTCAGATTATTTGACATGATAGGTAATACATGTATGTGTTTTGTATTTGTTCTGACACAAACAAGTAAAAACGAAACTTTCCTGCAAAGGAATATCCAAAATAATATCTAGATTCAAAGTTTAAGTCTACCCATGTGGTTGTTCCATTCACAACAGTCGTGTAGATGTTCATACGGGATTTCTATCTCCAAGATGTGCACAAATGTTGTTTTGACATAGAGTTTTGTAATGCTATCCTTTGCTCATTTGACCAACATTAAATCAGTCTTTGGCAATTGCAGAGGGTGTGCTATAGCCAGCAGGAACTGCAGGAACTGCTTAATCCTCCGGAACGTCTGCGTTCACTCTCGTTTCGACTAGAGTTGTCGTTGCTACCATGTAAATGCCGTTTGCCTGCATGTATGTGGTTTGTTTCGTCGTTTTTTTGTCTACCGATTTTAATTTTGTCTTTTCGGTATAATGATGTTTGATTACCCCTTTGGTACACCTTTGCTTCCTTCAGTAAGTAGTACAAAAGAAGAAGAAACTTGATATTTTAGATGTGATTGTGGAGTCTATAAAAACTAAAACTGTTTAAACCATGAAGAAAAACAGGAAAACAAATAACAGTTATTTAACAGTATATACGCAGATGTAATATAGTAATGTAATCAGCAACTGAAATTTAGAACTCATATAACGTTTTCATTACAAATATGAGAACTCATCAGGACGTTATTTCGTTTCATTGGATCTATTTTCATTTTAGATAACCTGATTTGGTATTCTCAATCATCAATTTATAAAGGTTACTTACCGGGCACCATCGACATCATGTCGTTGGTGTACATCAGTTTATTTAACTTGTATATACTAACACATAGTAGTAACTACGGTCCAAGCATGTGGAAGGAATAAAAATCAGCAAAAAATGCATTAATTTTTTTCATAACTGTCGTCTGTTTTTTTTCGTCCTGTCCTTGCTTATGTATATTGGTTTCGGACTTTGACATTCGGGTGCGCCTTTGGTACCACTGCTTCTTTTAAAATTCAAAACTGTTTTCATGTTCTTCCAATGAAAAATCCTGAAGTCTTGCTAAGGCCATTATATTAAAAACTAACTCTTTTATACGTAAAATTATATAAAGTATAACTTTACTTTAGTTTTTCATTCATGATAGACAATTTGAAGGGTCATTTATATACTATTTGTTACAGGTTTTTGTCTCTTAAAAAAACGCCGTTCACACATTTCAGAATGTGTGCTTTGAAGATACATATCCAAAAACTATCTTGTAAATAAAACATAAAAAATACATATATGCATTAAAATTATACATATTTTTATTCCAATTCGACTATCTCAATAGAACATAAAATATTTATCATATAAAATCAGCCACATGTTTCTAGGGATGCAGCTCAGTTTATTAGTTCTAGTAACAACAAGAAAATTCATGACAACTAACTTCAGTGTGGACGATGTCGTTGTACTTGCCAGTCTACAAATAAAAATCATAAGATGAAACATAATGACAGTAAACATTTTCCCCATTCAAATGATTCGGCTCTAACTGAAATGCACAAATTTAAGAACAAGGTTCGAATAACTTATAAAGCTGTCTGACCTTTAAACAGATCTCTATAAACATCCTTTCTATACACATATTTATATTCTTCATATGATTATTGAAGTGCATGTCATTAGAAAACAACCAATGAGACAGTATCACATTTATACACTTTTATTCTAAAATATATGAACGTACTGAATGTAAGTTTTTGTTCCACTTTAAATGTTACATAAAATTTATGTTTTAATCTCAACCGAACCTAAATATTCATTTAAAGACACACGTTAAGTCACTGCTTTGCTTCTGTTGTGCTTCCGTCAAACAGAGAAACGCGAAAACGTTGTGTATATATTTTCATTTTGTAACTGACAATCTATTATTACAGCAACACCAACTGATCTCATTCTTCTTCAACCATCTTTACCAAATCCGGCGGACACATATTATTTACACAAGCTCATTTGTAAGCCGAAATAATAACAACATAAAAAGCCTCATTTATGCATCTTATACTTTAATCTCAGCTTCTCAAGTATATAAAAAAGCGAACAAAGCATAACATGAATAAATATATACCGGTACATACTTGGTAGTGTGATGTGTACTACTGTCCCTCGAAGATTAAAAAAAAGCTGGCATCTGGTTCCCCAAATATCAAGCTTACAACATTGCTGCCGATACGTCACCAATCTCCAGGTATTGAAGGCAGCTACAAAAGATAAAAAACCAACAACTATACATGCTGTAAGAATCATATTTATGAAATTTAAATGAAAGAAACTTATTATAAGGAAACATAGGAAAGAGCATGCTTCATATATCTACATTGTCACACCATTTTGTTCGATGATATGACCATGTCTTAACAACATAATTAATCTTAACTATTAACACCACATTCTCTGCAATATCAAACAGTACTAAATTCATCTGTCATAACAAAACACAGTTTTCGCAGCAGGACAAATCAGTTTATTAGAGATCCACACTATAAACTATCAGTATATCAAGCGACCGGATGTTCCATATATGCCTGATAGTTATCAACAAAACCTGTGATTGAAAATCAGGCATATACCCCACTTTTGAATATCAATTGATAATGACAACCAGGCATATATCCCAGTAATGGATTTGCATGAATAAATGATAACCAGGCATAAAACAGAGTCAATTTGAATCGATACTTTTACATTTTTAAAAATTCTATGGAAAACATGGATGTAAAAAAGAACGTGTAATTCATAGGGATCTTGCATTTTCATAACAAAGAGTAGAAATGTTAGATAAATGTTCATGTTAAAAACACCCAAAACTGAGATTTTCATTTTCAATCTCAAATGTCTAAGAAGAAAAAAAGAAAGGAGTCAAAGATGATTGATATGGTAAAACAGATTAAACCATAAAAACTTAGTCTAGTGTACGTAATTACTATAAAAGCTGCAAGAGATGATTCATGGTGATAACGCAAGACTCCTATATGTTGTTTAATCAAGACCAAGAACGTTGTTCTTTTTAAAACAAGACCACCATTTTTGTTAATAGTTTTATTTCATTAAAGCATTTAGACCCTAATGAAAGTGTGGTTAGGTTTATACTTTTATTGTCAATGTAGACAAACAAAAAGTTTTGTTTTGATTTTCAGATTAGTTGTCATCACAGAGTAAATTGTAATGTTTATTTTTGTCAACCTACATTGTATTTTTATGGTTATCTAAGGAAACAAATGTTTGTTGGGATTACCTAAATAGTTCCATAGTCACTGGCATTTTCTGTTATCATTGTTGTGACGTCACCACTGGATTTATAACTCACCATTGTGTTTATACTATGTCTTGATCCTGCAAGAAATATGGTATCTTATTACATCATATTGCATGTAAAATTCCCATAAAAATGAAACACGGACTTTCGGAATTTTGCATAAGAAAATGTAAAATGAAAAAAAAAACATCATGCCCAAAACCGTAGAGAATCAATTGACCGAATGGCATGTATACAAAAGATAATTCAGTAACAATAAACCTACCTTTATATTGATTATTTCTTTAAAAAAGGTCACTTTTGAAAAAAAATCATGACTCATGCATTTGCATCGTTTTTTGAAGATATAAGGCATGTGTCAGTATTAAATACGTAAACAGATTTACATGTAACTTAACGCTTCCAGACTATTTAAATATCAAATTCAAACCATGAATTTGATAACGCTTTTAAAAGGTCTATTTTCCTTGCTTTGAAAAAAAATAACAGGAACATTTGATGTTATAAATCACGAGACATATGCATAGACATTTTACCCTTAACCATTATTGTCTTTAGGAACCCAGTTAACATGCAAGTAAATACACTGTACATGTAATTGCAAAAGACATACCCCTTGATCCCAAAGTGTGACCATATCCTTTATATGGCGAAGTATCAGCAATTAAACTGTATTTTGTATCTCTGCATGTAAGAGTTCTGTGGAGCTAAAGAAACAATTTCACATTTTAAAAATTGAACATACAGAAAGCAAAGAAAAACACCTTTAATTTAAAATGGAAACCACTCCACTGCCGATGCAAGATTCAGAAGTTGTTGATTGAATTATATATATCACTTATAAAAGATAAAAAAAATTATCTGGAAACAATTGCACCATCACAATTACATGAACATAATAATTGTTCAACTTACAAAATAACATGGTGCAGATAATAACCAACAAGGACCAAATAACAACCACCATCGAGGGCTGCAGTCAAAGCAGTGCATATAAGGCGTATAGTTGGTAAGAATTATTCTACAATTCTTAGTTTTAGTTGTCTGAAAATCATCACAACCAGACAACACTTCATTATGCTGTAAGTACCAGGCTTCTACAATATCAGACAAATCAACCTGCAAGAGTAGTAAATCAATATTGAAGAAATAAGGGAAATAACCTTGCCTATGCACTACATAATGTTTAATTCTTAATAATTGGGAATAACCTTAATTTTGTACCAAATCACTAGCTATGATAGCTGAGAATATTTTGAATCTGTCTTGCTTCAAGTTCCCAAATATCATTTTAAATGTTATCATATTTAGGCGGATACTCTTTTTCCCCTCTTGAATAGATGCAGTGTTCTGGTAAATAGTATATATAAATATTATTCTTGTACTCTGAGGGTCCATTACAACACCAAAAGTGGCGTGGCTTCTGTCGGCATTCCCTGGTGTTCCAACCGCGGAAATTGATAAAGTTATTTCCAATGGTACATGATAAACATGTAGACTCGACAATTGTGATTTTGCTCGTATAACGTTTTGCTTAAGCATTATCATTACAGTCATGAAAGTTCTCCAAAGCTTTGTTTTTGTTTTTTCCTATATGGAAAGCGTACCTAGTAACATGTATATATCGTTCAGGATTATCTTCGATGATGTGCATGACAATTTTCATCATTTAGTTTGTTATTAATTAATAAACTGAATTACTTTTCAGATTTTAGACACATATTTTGTAAACCTTTCAGCCACTGATATCATATCATTGAATTAACACTCAGATTGACTTTGATATAAAAATTAACCTTCCGAAGTAGTTTGTTATGGAGACTTATGTTTCACAATAATCCGAACTTAAATGCGTCACCGCTTATTGACAATGGCTTGTCAAATTTTATTACAAATCAAGACAGCAGTTCAGAACATAATTAGTTTGTTCGGGGTTTTATATTCTAGACAAGAGTTTTACCAGTAACCTCTACACTGTATTTCCAACCGGTGTCAATATTTACTCCTGCATCTGTAAACACATTCTCAAACTGTTTCTTTACTTTGTTACTTTTGGTGTTTATAATAACTGCATAGTCACCTAAAATGGAGATGAGAAATTATAGTTATATAGTTAGTGTAACATTTTCGAATAAACAGACATTTTAAAGCCAACATACATACATGACATATCGGAAAGCATCATGTAGGTTGATGAGAAACAAAATTTACATGAACACGTAATATCGCTATTGTGTCTCACAACTATGTTGTTTTTTATGGTCATTACCGGATCCTTAGATTGCAATGAAGGAGGGAGGTGTGGCGCCATAAAACTCTCAATTGAAATGCCTGTACCAAGTCACGACCATTGCAATTTACCAATTTCCGGTATGACTGATTGATTTTTGTCATTTTCTCTGGACTATGAGATTGATCATTCAAGTTCGGTAGTTTGGTTATTACCTTTATTTGTAAAAGTGGATCAGAGACAAAACGGTTGGAGTTTTACCTAGGATCCACTGTAGAAGGTTAAATTGCCAAACCTTACCTATTCCTTTAATTACCGGTAACAACCTATATTTGACTTTGTATTGCCATCCCACTTCATAGTCATCATTTTTATGTTTATTTTAGTAACCTTTTCATGTTCAGCTTCCTATTATAGCAGAATTCAGATATAAAAGAGAAATACATTAACCAACTAGCTCACTATTTGACTATCTAACAAAGAATAAGAACAAAAAAAAAGAATTTGCCACTTAATTTCTTATAACTTCGGCTTAATTATATATTTATTTTCTATTTCAAAAATGCCTTCATTTTTATACCCCCGCTACGAAGAAGAGGGGGGTATACTGTTTTACCCTTGTCCGTCCGTTCGTTCGTCCGTCCGTCCGTCCGTCCGTCCGTAACATAATTTCCGACACAGTTTTCTCAGCAACTACATGACGTAGAGGTCTGATATTTAGCATATACCTTTCTCCTATAGTACCATATGTTGTATACCGATTTCATGCTCCTAGGTCAACTACTTCCTGTTTACTGAATACTTAGGTTTTCCTTCCGTAACATAATTTCTGTCACAGTTTTCTCAGCAACTACATGACGTAGAGGTCTGATATTTTTCAAATAGCTTTCTCCTATAGCACCATATGGTGTATACAGATTTCATGCCTCTAGGTGAACTACTTCCTGATCACCGAGTATTTAAACATGTATGTATTGCATAGTTTGGGGAGCGGGGTATCACAAGTGGGCATTAGCTCACAGACTTACTTGTTTTTTAAGCTCCAAATTCAAAATATCTGATAACTCTTTTTTTCGTACAAAACGAGAGCTTATTTTTTCTTACAATGCTTCTAATAAACTTAAAAATGTATGTAACGATAGCTTAACCTACATTTAATAACGTGCTATCTAGTACTTTTGAATTTGTGCCGTTAATTTGTCTCAAATGCATGTTTAATGTAAAATGTGGTTATTAGGTATTCATGTTGATGCAACCTGATTTCAAATGTGCCCAATATGTATTGTGGTGGCAGTTCCCAAAAGAATATAACAAACTTTCTAACTGTCTACGATAATTGGCAATAAGAAATAAAAAAAAAAATCTGGCTAATAATATCAATGTCCTAATGCACAAGTACCTTTCCGTCACGACAGAAAACAATTTACTCACATTCAACGAGTTTTCTATATCATACCCATGTGTTTCATCTAACTTTCTTATAAAAATCTTTGTCACTAGATAATACGTCATTTATACGAAAGTCACTTCTAATCATTTCTAGCTTATATTATTGAAGTCGGGAGTGACACTCAGCGATAGAAAATTGTCTCAATATGGTGATTAAGTTAATCTCCGTACTAGACTGCGGGACTTATAAGTCGTCAAAAGTTCTTAATTATCTTCGTCAATAGCACCTTATTGGCTGTACAATATAGCTATTTTCATTCACATGATTCTAAGGTTTTATAACATGTATTAGATTATAAAGATACTTAAAGTTTGTTTGGAATTGTATTTCAATGTGTATAAATGGAACATTTTACTTTGAAATGACGTTTTGATGAAACGTTGATTGAATTTGAATAAACCAATACGTTTTATTAAACCATTTTAATGACGTCATTCTATTGTTTAAAGTGTGGATTATTTTTTACGAATTCACTGTGCTGTCTATTGTTCATGATCAGTGTTCCATGAACTTTTCACGGTCCACTGATCACAAACCTTAAGGGCAAACACTGGGTTCAGATTACCGACCTGGGGTGATTAGTTTTCAAGAAATTTACCTTTTTAAAGGGTCACAAAAATGCATTGAATACAGGAAACAAGTTTTATTCAACTTAAAATCAATAAAATCACTTTTAGTTAACACAAAAAGTTAACAAAACATGAATTTATTCCATGCGTTCAAAGATTTCAAATTTCTGATCATGAAATACTCCATTTTGTCCGAAATGTAATCCAAAATTGACGTTTTCAAAGCGTCTCAAAAGTGCTCATGAATATTTATCTTAATAGTTGTCCAAACACATAAAACAATCCAGACATTATGCAAATTTTGCTCATTTATGATTTGCGACAATAGTGGTATGACGTAAAAGTCCTTTGTTCTCCACATTAAGATGTAAATCTGTAGCGCTCCTTTTCAGCAAGTGATTGGTAGTAAATCTAGAAAAAAAATAAAACAATTTTACTTCGAATAAAGAAATATAAGATGTGTGTAAATTGCAAATTTGTTTGTATGTTTTTTTTCTTCTACACGGTGATCGGCTATCGATAACCGCTGGAAATCTTTAGACAGCCTAAATTTACTCTGTGTGGGTTTTTTTTATAACAAAGAAGACAATGAAAAAAAAATGGTACACAAAATGCTAGGATTAGACTTTTGTCTACCATTTTCTCGATTTCAAAATTGTCTAACCCTGAGGTTCTTAATTCCTACCCCAGACATAGGTTGATCATTTAGTAATAATTTGGTTCCCCATTTTGGTAATTTAGGTTTTATTGTTTTATGCTCTTCATAATCATATAGTGTTTGGCATTTTCAATATTTTTGGTAGAGCGCCTCTGATGAGTCTTGAATAAACGAAACGCGCGTCAGGCGTAGCAAAATTTATTGTCTGGAACTTTGTTGTCATTTTTATTTCCCTTTTCGATGATAGAATTTATGCACGGGTATTTTTTTAACTGTCTTCAGCACAGGCGTTTGGGTCCAGGATTTTATCTTATTATAAATAACGTATATAAAAAAAATCATCCTCGTCTATATATTTCCACAAGGCAAAAATGTTTGAAAGTTCTAAAAATAGAACTGATGGAAACTCCCTTTTTTCTTGTAGAAATATCTTTTACCATAAACAACTACAAAATTCTATTACTCCTTATAGTTTTAACTCTCTTTCGGAAGCAAAAGTAAACCATGTCAGTATGTTTAAATCTCACATCGGGTCTTTTTTCCTACGAAGCGAAACAAAAGATCACCACGGACGGAAGTAGCCAAATAAAAGGACTTCCGAGTGACACTACAGTAAGGTTAAAACTGGGCGAGTTCGAATAAAATCATTTGGGGGAAAATGTGTTCTCAACTTCATTTGAAATATTTTTAATGACGAGATCGTAGTATAATAAAAACATACCTACAAACTAGGACCCGATGTGTGTTCCATAAATTTTCAAAAAGACGTTCAAGGATAAAAAATACGTGGTTATTTCATATTTAATGATAAAATTTGAAAAAGTAAAAGAATATTGTCTCCCTTTGAAATTTTAAACTACTTCCGTCCGTGGTGGTTTGTTTGGCTCGCTTCAGAGGAAAAAAGATTAGATTCAAAGTGATTGCGAATTGTTTCACGATAATGGTGTTCCCAATTGTGAGATTAAATTGAAAGGATTTAGAGAATCACCAATGTTTCATGTAAAACATTTATTTCTATGAGAAAATATGGGGGTTTTCCGCGAGTAAATTTTGTTCTATTTTTAGAGCTGTCAAACATTCTTGCCTTGTGGAAATAGTATAGAGACGAGATGAAAAATTTTATATACACGTTATTTATAATAAAATAAAATCCTGGACCCAAACGCCTGTGGTCTTCAGAATTATCCAGTGTTAACAATAGCCGGTAGATGTAACGACCCGTGTTCTAATGAATGAGGAAAATAAATGATAAAGCAAATTATTATTCCTTGTCGAGTGATCATTGCAATTTGATTTTGTTTTTATACAGGTAAGCGTATAAAACCCACCGATTGTGCAAAAATTTGTGTCAATAAGTGCTCAATATGTTTCAATTTGCCGTCGTTTTGTTTTTCTTCAAATAGCAAGGTATCTAATCGTTATTGGTACAGAAATTTCGAAATTATGCTGTTCACCATGTGTTTTTTATGTGATTTGAAAATGAATAATCCACTGCTTTATTTATAGATGTTTGCTGTGTTCATAGGCATTGGACTTAATCAAACTGATGGATATCTAATAAACTTTTTTATGGAGACAATTTTTGTCAAAATATGCACAAAACTATAATAAATTTTCAATTGAAAGGGGGTTCAAAACCCCGGAATTCCTCTTCTGGATCCACAACTGGAAGTGACCGATAATAAACATTAATAAATGTTTCTGTTGTAAAATCATTTAAAGCAGCAAACATTTCAAATGTGTTTGACTTTATCAAAAGGGAAAAATAAAAAAAACATGCATTTTTTAAAGAGTTTTTTTAGAATGTGTCAAAATGATATCATTTGCATGGTAATTTTTAATTTCTACCCAAATTTTAAGTAACCATCATCTTACCTGTTGCTTGCTTCTGTATTTTATTCCCGAGAACGAAAAATAAATCCATTGTTGAAATTTTAAATAATCCATGATGAATTTCAAAATTTAAATCCATTGACAAAAACACGACTAAATCCGCCTTGTCCATTATAAAACATGTTTTAAAAGTACTCACAATCTGCTCACGATAAAATTGAATAAGGCGGGAAAATTTATGAACATTATGAAGGATCGGATGGGATGTCGGAACTAGGTTTTTTGAATAAGTTTTCATAAAATACAGATGCTATTAATGTTTAATCATATTTATACATTTATATATTGTTTTCTCCGGTGTAAAATGGTTTAAGTAGGAGAATGTATGGTTTACTATAGATTCGTAAAAATAATTCACTCGCGCCTGACGGCGCTCGTGAATTATTTTTTACGAATCTACAGTAAACCATACATTCTCCTATACAGAATTAATGCGTTGTCAGTCTTTTATGTATATCATTTAGCAAATGTTTATTTTTCCAAGATATTTTTATACTTCTTGATGTTAAACCTTAAATTAACCCTTCAATGCCATAAATTTAGTTCAACCAACAATTGCTCTTGCAATTTAAGATTAAGGTCACCGTAAGGTCACAAAGTAAAACAGTTGAAATTAAGTTACTTATGGCTTTACTCCTAAACTGTGCGTTTGCGGCTATTTCATAGAGATGCACAAAAAGGGGTTAAACATTGAGATAAAATGATGATGATAGCCAACTGGGGAAATGCGTATTGACTTAACTCAACTGTAAAAAGGGCATGGTTGGGCCATATAGCCTATTGCAGTGGATCCTAACGAGAACCGCATCAGTTTTCTTTAACATGGAAGAAATATGCACAGGAGATATTGCAACATATGAGTTGAGTGCAGATGTTGGTTTGTCATAGGGTTTTGTTTTGTCTTCCTTTACAGGATTTCACACTCTGAATGGACTATTGACAACGCGACGCGTGTTCTATAGCAAGCAGGAACTGCTCACTCTTCCGGAGCACCTGAGTTCACTCTTGTTTTGACCAGAGTTCGCGTTGTTGATTGATATTCAGTTATTTTTTTTCCATGTTTTACATGTTGTCTGTTTTTGTCGCCTGAAAAAACTTCTCGAAAAAGCATTTTCAAACTCTAGGAATTTTGTTGTTTTGGGTTATAATTCTACCTTCTTTTCCAAAACATCTTTCAAAGATAAAATTTGTTACACACTGGAACAAGTTTGCAGTGTGCTTGATTTCCTCATTGACAACATATTTGTCACTTTCGGAGGAGAGATTTTTCAACAACAAATCGGCATTCCAATGGGCACAAACTGTGCTCCTCTCCTCGCCGATTTGTTTTTATACTCTTACGAGACTGAATTTCTTCAGGGACTCGTAAAGAACAAGAAGATGAAAGAGGCAAGGTAATTTAATCTTACATTCAGATATATTGATGATGTCCTTTCTGTCAATAACACTTCATTTGGTAGATGGATTCCTTCAATATATCCTCCGGAATTGGAGACCACCGAATCATATTGCTTCACGTCTTTCTTGGATTTGCACCTCAAATTTGACCCAGGTGGTCATCTCAGTACAAAAATTTACGATAAACGAGACGATTTTAATTTTCAAATTATTAATTTTCCTAATCTACAGAGCAATATACCTACTTCTCCTGCATACGGTGTTTATATTTCACAACTTATTCGATATGCCAGAGCTTGCACACATTTCACATATTTTTTGATCAGACACCGATTTCTTCGTGACCGACTTTTGGAGCAGGGCTATAAGAAAATACGTCTCATACGATCACTAGAAAAATTCTTTCTTCGTTATCAGCCACCAGTAGAAAAGTTCAAAATTGAGTTAAAAGATATGATAGTTTATTGTTTTAATTAGTGTTTGACTGGTCTTTTGTACTGAGATGATCATCTCAATATCCCTATTGTGTCTCTGTTGTGTTCTATGGTCATTACCGGATCCTAAGATCGCAATGGAAGAGGGAGGTTTGGCGCCATTAAACCTGGTTTAACCCACCATTTCGTTTGAAATGCCTGTACCAAGTCAGGACCATTGCGATCCACCAATTCTCCGGTATGACTGATTCGTTTTGCCATTTTCTCTGGACTATGAGATTGATCATTCAAGTTCGGTAGTTTTGTTATTACCTTTATTTGTCCTGTTCTTGTTGGTGTTTACTGGTGTTGTCTCTGCCCTTTCGAACTTTTGACATTCGGATACCCCTTTGGAACCTCTGCTACTTGAACATGTTCATCATATGTTAAACATATGTTCGAAAACAAATGTTCAAATGTTTGGTGCCCATATGATAATTATATGTTTTCAAACATATGTTAAACATATGACGAATAGATATTTAACATATGGCAACGAACGTCTTAAAATTCGAAATGTGAGTTATGCATTGGCAATTCATTTGAAATGTTTTTTCTTCTTTTTTTCTCAAACATATGTTTGTCATATGAAAACATAAAACACATGTTTTCAAACATATGTTTATCATATGGACACCAAACGTAAGGTAAACATGCGTTTAACATAATGATACCAATTATGTTATTGCAAACACATGTTTAACGTATATTGCAAAATTTCCTGTTTACTTTTGTTTCCCATACGGTACATTACTATGGTTATGCGTCAAGTTTACTGTTTTATTGCTCGGAAACACCGGATTGGAGGGTGACATATATATATTGGAGAACAATGAAACCACTTACCTTCCCAAATTGATACACTGTCGCTTGCATACTTGCTGCCTACTTGTGTGTGGATAAAAGTAACCCTCAGTATGATGAATTTACTGAGAATCAAAGAACTTAATTCTTCAAGATCTGTCTTGTTTGCGATAAAAAATACAGCACCATTCCTAAAGTTGAACAAACAAATAATTATGAATATATAAATAAGTTTAACATGTTTCGACAGTTAAAAATGTTATTAAAAGATGATAAGCACAATAATATAATAAGAGGGCAAATGGGAATTATTCGTCCACTGAAAACTTTTTTTCCATTAGATAAAAGATAACTTCTACCGATTGCTTTTTATGTGATTCTGGATCTTTACATGCATTTTTTCAGTATAATCATACATTGATCCATGTATGTGTTTAAGCCTGGCAGTATTCATAAATCTATCTTAACTTTATCCTTTAGCGTTATTTTCCAATTAGTTATCAGTTAAAATCTAAATTTGCTTTTTAATTTGTAAACATTTAAAAAAAAATGGCAATTTTTATCATTTAATTCAGACTCTCGAAAACACTTGATGAGAAATTAATATATAAGTGCTGATAATTTGAATCGTTAAAATGAAAAGTATCAATTTGTGTTAAATAAGGTCTAAATTATTGTTTCATAATAGAGTATCATGTGAAAAGCACTTTTAGTAACTCTATTACCATGATTACCGATATACATGGAAGTGCTACATTTTAAAAATGATAAATGGTGTTGCGCACAGCTCTGTAAAGAAATCGATATAATATAGAATGGATATGGTGAGCTGCAAAGATAGAAAGGGGTGTCTGTGTGCCAACAGTGATGAAAATCATCTTATTAAAGCCGTTGACACCGGAAAATCCAGCATGGGGTTGAGCTGGAATTGAACCCATACTCTGTCATCTTACATCTACATTTTAAAAAGGTTAATCAAGGAAATTATCAATTTGCAACAAAGTTTTATATAATAGATTTTTATCCGTGTATATATTAGTAAATCAAATTTTGACGCAGAAAATATTTCTGTCTCAAAAATTACTATTAATTTCTCAGGACGTCTTACTTCCGCAGAAATAATTTTGATGATTGAAAGCATTCGACATTAAATTATTCCAGTTGATTGAATGTAATGGGAATTGGAAATAATTTTCTGCTTTTATTTTTATTCATGTTATTGGAATTACGCAATAGTAGTGGAAATCAGATAAATTGCAGAATAAATCCTACTAAACTAACAATTATAAACATAAATTTAATAGAATGATTTTGACTTACGTAGTTTTAGGCTACGACAGTAAGCATTTTTTTGGTCAATTTTTTAAGCTTCTAAGATGATATTGGTTTTCTCTTCTGTTTCTAAATTAAAATTTTTCAAAGTTTAACGAGCATCATTGAAAACAAACAAATATAAAGACATTGAAATACTGGTGACCTTTGCTACAACAAACTTATTATTAGTGAATATTTTTGTATACATGTATAAGTGGGGATTTTTTGTCATTATTCAAGACATTGGACTTCCGTTCAAATAGACGATAAAGTGATGTGGAATAAGTGTACGCGACACAACCTCCCCCTATTGATAATATAGTACAAAGCACACAAATAACACACTATAAAAATCAAATCGATAAAAGTTCAATTTAACTAGAGAAAACAACGAGACGTAGAGGAACCCTCTTGTAAACACCCGCAGTTACTGACATCTAGTTTTGAAGCATTTATCAACTGATGTAAAAAAATCAAACAAATCAATTATAAATCCGACATTACACTTCAAGCAATTATTGATTTAGTGTTATATCACCACACAAAACCAACATATTGATCGCTGAAATGCTTAAAAATAATACAATGATCAAAAGGTAATAGATTAACGTTTTAAAGCTTCTATCAAATTATAAATATTTATATGTATATACTAGGTAGAAAGCCTATATTTTTTCAGATATAATGGAACAAAATCATTAAAAATATGTTTTACAAACGTTTATGTCGATGTCAATTAGTATAAAGTAGATGACCCGAGAGCATTAAATCGTAATGCAAAATATTGTACATGTACTAAAGAACGAAGCAGTATAAAACATACCAAGCATCTGCATCTCGTACTTGCTAAAACTGTGTATGCGAAAGTTTTGTTGACGAAAGGAAGGACAAAAGTAAAACAGAATACGCCTTTTCTTCGAAGCGGAGATATTTAAATTTCTTAGACAAGTATGTCTTATATTTAATTTACTCTAAACAGGCGATTTCTTAATGACAAGATCAATTGTTCCACCTTCTAATTTGTCTTAATATGGCTATTTCACACGCACATTCGACTTTAAAGTTGCTTTCAACATGCAATTTGTTTTTCAAATTTTGAACAGAACAAGTAGGGATTACATCCTTTGTAATCGCATTTAAAAAAATGGAAACCCGCTTCCGTCAATGTCCGTATACATATTTATTTATTTTAACATTTAACACGTAAAAAAATTTGAGTGAAGACAGCAACCGAACAAAACAATGTGAGAAAAAAGTTTAATTTTGAGCATTTGAAATTTGAACTTCACTCTTGTTAGGGGTTAATCATTTAACTTTAAAAAGTCGGGGCTAGGTGTTTGTTCTTGTCTGAAAAAAAATATTTACTTTGAAAAGTGTTGAGACAAAATATATAATTTAAATGTTGCCATGATTTTATAAAGCAGAAATAATTCTCTTGAATATTTTTATGCCCCGACCACGTATGTTGATCGGACATATAGTTTTACCCTTGTCCGTTCGTCCGTCCGTCCGTCCGTAAGAACATACGTCAAGTTCTTGGTTCTAGATGTTGGGGGACAAAGATATCTCCCCATTTGATGTGCCTCGGCTAGCACTACACCACCCACTAGAAAGTAGGTCACTTTGACCTTTATTTTATGCATGAATGACTTTGGTTAAGATCTTGCTTAAGGTCTATAACTTTGATACTAAATGTTGGGGGTCAATCATATTTCACCACTAGATGTGTCTTGGGTAAGGTGACACCACCCACTAGAAATTAGGTCAATGTGACCTATAATTTAAGCATGAATGACTTTGATAAAGTGCTTGTTTAAGTCCATACCTTTGATACTACATGTTAGGGGTCAATGATATTTCACCACAGGATATTTCTTGGACAACACAACACCACCTACTAGAAATTGATTCACTGCGACCTATACTTTATGCAGAAGCGACTTTGATTTAGGTCTATATCTTATTATTACAGGTTATACATGTTGGGAATAAATGATACTTCAAGAACGGGAGGGCGATTCTGTTGCTCATAGACACACTATCTAGCTTTTATAAAAAAAAACAGAATAAAAATATTTTCTTAGGAAAAAAAGCAAGCCCGCCTCCTTTAAGTCAATCAATAGGAAGTCTATGTTCGTAACTACAAGCTAAAAGCCTTTGCGGCGACTCTTAACTTGATGTTCGCGGAGTGCAATGAGTCGTCCGACTCATGACACACCACCGTCTGACTCGGCTGCTCCTGTTACAGTTGAACCGAAGAAGGGAACCTACTCCCACCACATGAAGGTCAGCTAGGAATTCTGGAAAACCCCTTCAACTTATATGGTTTGTCCCTAATCACCAACATAAATTTACATAATGATTGTATCTTGCAACAACAATAAAGTGTACGCATAGTATAAATAATTTACACAGAGGCACAATTTTGAAAATTCTGAAACTTCAATTACGACTACAAGATATCGTATTTTTTGTTATTTTTATAAGATTTGATATTCTAAAATGGATTATTTTGAGAAATTATGAGCTGAATAGTGGTTTTTCAGCTGTGCACAATAACTTAGTGAAAGATGAAATTATTCCATTCATAAGAGCAGAGTAATCAAATTTACATATTCACAAACAAAAAGTTAAGCACCCCTAGACTTTTTGTTCTTTACAATGATTTGAAACGATTTTTAATTTTCAAAATTCTGGTCAGTTTTAATTCTTCAATATATGATTTAAAGGATGTGAGCGTTCGGTTAAAACCACATTTCGGCTTGAATAGTGGCAGGTAACTCTTCAGGACAATAGAGGCCAAAACTGATAGTATGATACCAAGGTACCAACAGCCATTCGTGTTAAAGATGGACATACTCGAAATTGACTGTTTGACGAAGACCATAGCCAAATGTTTGAATTACATGTTAAATAAATCAACAAAAGGCTACAAGCTGCCTGAATCGCTCACCTGGTTTCAATGACTTAACGTAACAATATTTCACTTTGCCAACACACCATCATGACAATGAAACCATTGGAAACCGTTGGAAAGCTCTATCAAGCTAAGTAGTTAAGCAAGCAAATGGGTGGCACAATCTTCTAAAAAACACCATCTAAAAAGCATGTAAAATCTACTTTTTTGTCATTTAACGGGCAATAACTCATATAAGGATCATCTGATAATTTAGGCCTAATAGACTATTTGGTTGATCTCAATTAGCTGAGCATGAGCTTGCAGTCTGCAATAGTTTCATTCTATAGGCAAAAAAAACATGATGAAATGCTAATTTAGGGGCTGTTACCCCTAAAAGGTGTCATCTGACAACTTCGACACTATAAAGAGCTCAATTAGCTGAACATTTAAGCAAGCAAAACCTTTTCTCTATCTACTAACATTCACATTGTATAAGGCTAAAAACACTATTTTTGTCATTTAAGGGGCCATAACCCCTATAAGGGGTCATCTGACAATTTTGATCTAATGGACATTTTGAAAATCTCAATTAGCTGAACATTTAAGCAAGCAAAACATTTTCTCTACCTACTATAGTTCAATATCTGTAAGGCTAAAACCAATAATTTGTGTTTTAAGGGGCCAAAATTTTGATATATGGCACTGGTTTTGAGTTATTTGCAAAAAACTGCTGTTTTACCCCCCTGTTCTATTTTTTACTACGGAGGTTATGTTTTTTATCTGATCAATTTAAAATGAAGATTGTTTGTAGCCAACATGTCATATATCATTCCAACAAAGTTTCAGTCAAAATGGTTCAGTAGTTTCAGAGAAAAGATTTTAAAATTGTTTACAGACGACGACGGGCGACGGACTACGACGGGCGAAAAGTGATTGAATAAGCCCACATGTGAATGAATGAAAAATGTATTTTTGTAAATGACAAGCATGTTTTATTGTGCTTAACAATGCGTGTTTTAGTTTGCAAAACAAATTCACAAAGGCTATGAAAAATAATGGTTAAAAGTGTTTTGAAAATGTATAATTTGAAAAAAATCACCGGGGGGGGGGGGGGTGCTTAACCCTTTTTCTGGTGTATATATTGTTATTCAAATGGCTAATTACTTAGGTATTCATTTTTTGATTAAAAGATAAAAAATTATGATCAATCGCCTGGTCAAATCTGTTTAGGGTCAAGGAATTAAAGTTAATGGATCGTTACACGTGCTCACAAAAAAAAAAAAAAAACAAAAAAAAAAAAAAAAACTAGTACGTTCATTTTAGAATTTTCATTATAATCGACCTATCTAAGCAGTCGAATAGTATCAGCTACATATCAAGATGATATCATGCTTGTTGTAATATGCATGTATAGTTTTTATGACACGCCCCTTTTCCATATAAAAAGAAGCAGTCGCAATAGGATATATATATATATTTGGAGTCGCCGTAGAGTCACGCTATAAGCGGCAGGCATTACATGCTAAGCTGGCTTGCCGTACGGAGTCCTAGAGATTCAATTTATAAAAAAAAACTTTGTTTTACGGGCGTTGGATGGTTGAAAAAAGATGTGCAATCGCTCCTTCAGAACGCCCCTATAGGTTCTATACTGCAACATACAAAATGTATGTACGTGCGTGAAGTAATCGCCTGTGAAGGAAAGATGCAATACGAAGATAATACATCGCATTCTACGTGTGGCTGTAAATAAAATATCACTTTAGTAGAAATACTTTCAAATGAATAACGTTTCTATTTCACATACGAAACGTGAGAAAAAATGTTAACACTACTGTTTAAATGCAATTTATTTGTTGAAATTAATAAAGGAATAAATGAGAATTTTCAGGTTCCTTATAAGACCTAGAATTTTGTCCCGGGAAAGCCATGGGACCATATAGTTTCGCACCTGGACAAAAAATCCAAATACATTCTAGTTACTTATGATAAGAAAATAAAACTTGAAGTTTTAGGTTAAAGACATCGAGAAATAAATTAGCATTATTTTCAATGGCACATTTTTTTTTGGTACAGTGCACTCTATGGCGATAATACTATATATTTTTATAAATGAAAAAAAAATACTTAAAACAACATAAAAGATATTGCAGCATAAATACAACAAAAGTACATTGACAAGACATTTTATGTAGAGTAAATGATGTATGTATATCCTTGTTCTTATGACAAACCGTTTTCCTTTTTCTAACAACATATGCAAAATTTAATATCACGAAACTTTGTGCCTTTTTGAGTTTTTTCTTTGAACACGTACCTCTCAGATTTTACTCTATGTTTTATTTCAGGTGTATCTGTGGACAGGTCTATTCTGTTTTCTTTCTCTTTCCAGGATTGTGCCGTGTTTCCGGCTAGGAAGTCAAACCATGGTATTATTTCTATTGCATGTTCCATTCTAAAACATTAAAATTAAAACTAAGTACAAAGAAAGATAATCTAATGGGATATCAAATGATACCCCGCCACGATATAATATCAATAGTTCATAAAATTCGATTTTTCAAAGTGGCCAATCTCAAAAACTGTTTTTCAGATTATGCTGGAAATTGAACTTTACCTGTATTTTATTGTACGAAACAGCTGTGCAAAATATCATTCAAATCCCTTGACGCGTTTTCAAGTTATCAGACGGAAACTAAAAAAATCATGATTTGAAGTGGCCAATCTCAAAAACTATTTTTCAGATCATGCTTGAAATGGAATTTGACCTGTATTATATTGTACTTTACAGCTGTGCAAAATATCAATTGGATTCCCTTGACGCGTTTTCAAGTTATCAGTTGGAAACTCAAAAATTCATAAAACTTGATTTTTCAAAGTAGTCTATCTCAAAAAATGTTTTGCAGATCATGCTGGAAATCAAACTTGACCTGTATTTTATTGTACTTAACTGTTGTGCAAAATATAATAAAAATCCCTTGACGCATTCTCAAGTTTTAGGTCGGAAACCTTCGTGGGACACACAGACGATCGGACGGACGGACAGACACTAAAAGAAACTGAGGGTATAACATATACATCGCCACTTCGTGTGGCGGGGTATAAAAATGAAATAATTAGAACTGATTGATGATTTTATAAAAATAATATCGCCAAACAGCAAGCACCAAAGAGATACAAAAGGGCCACTTAAATCTGAACCTATTACGTGGACACTGAGAACAACAGCAAAAAAAAAACACACAACGTATATCACGATAGAGTTAATCAGATGATCCGGAAGGGTGAGCAGTTTCTGTTTCATTCAACAAAGAGGTCGGGATTAGGGTGTCATACAATTGCACCGCTATCTATTATCTCAAGATTGAATAGGTCCACAAAAGAACACTTAAAGTGGTATTGACTTCGCATTTTATTTCAAATTTGACTAAATACGTTTTACAACTGAATTGTAGGGCAATAGTTTAAATTAAAGGAAAAATTACACTGTTAACGTTAAGTGTAATATTGCACTTGGCCGATGATAACAATTCTTCATTTTAACGAACACCAACGTCTTTGTTTTCCGACAGTTTAGTCTTATATTCCATTTGTATAAATAATGTACATTAACCTCTCACTTGCTACATACATGTAGAAGTTTAAATTTTTATATGTTTTAAAAAATTCACGTTTGAGTTTTCTATTTTTATCTTATTGCTGAAATGTCAAGGTTCTGTAATACCGAATGCGTTTATTTTTTAATTTGATTTTGGACAATATAAAACCTTTTATTTAAAGTTTAATTAAAACATAATTGAAAGAATTGTCACGAGTAATAAGAATGGAACATCTTCGTCCTCAATTACAAATAGTGTTCTTTGGGTGTCCTAGGGGAATCTGACTTTTAATTATCTACTATCCTTTATGATCGTCATCTTGCTCCCAAACGGACTTAAACCATGACCATCTGGTTGAATCAAAGATTTATGTCGTAGTTATTTAGTTATCTAATACTTTTAAACTTACTTCAAGTAAATAAAAGCACAACCGTAATTGATAAAAACTGCTTTTTTGGAAACATGATTTTTATAAAGCATCGCCTTCCTTCGATCTTGTTTTTTTTTTAAAGTTCCATTGATTTTTTTTAAAGGCAATACCATTTCTTTGGCACAAAATTATATTTATCAACAATTCCAGAAGCGTTCTTGCATTTACAACCTTATGGGGTCTAATAGCTCAAACTATTTTTTGCTAACGCATTTTCTATATTTTAATGTAAACATTAGACAAAAACATCATAGAAATGGGGTTTTTGACAAGTTTTTTAACAGTCAAAAAGTGTTTCGGTTCTTGCTATAATCGGAACGGATGACAAATACATGTATTTATTTTATCTTTATTTATTTGACTTTTTGATTTCTAGGTTACGTGTTGTTTTTTATGCAGTGTAGAAATCTATTTATGCATTTTTGTGCTATGTTAATGTATTTAATAACTCCCTGATATCTTGTTTATGTCTTTTTTCATGTCATTTTGATTCAGAACACAGTGAAATCAAATGCAACAAAACACAATTCAGCCTGATATTATTTACCATTTATATGGTAAAATGAGACTGATGAAACCATAACTGCCAATATATATTCTCTTTAACAATGCAAGTTAGACATAAAAATCGAAGATTCTGGCTGATGTAATATGAAAAGTATTCATAACATTTATATCATCATTTATTCAAAGTTATTGTTACATAGTTGAATTATGGTATATAGCGGGAAATCTTCTCTTCAAAAATGTTGTTGTATTTGATTTAGGTTATAAATGAAATACACAGGCAACTTTACATTTCTAGAAGTTCAATTAAGATTCAGATTCAAAATATATTTTATAATTTGAAAAAAAATAACGTTTGTCTTCTAATAACGGTAAGTCCAAATTAATTTTACATTTTATTGACGACAGATAATTCCAAAAGTCAACAACATGCTGTTTAGGACCTATCACAAAATTAGTGATCTTATTAATTCATTCATAATGGACCTGAATTTGTACAGCCATTGCGGATCAATCTGGTGTGGTCCTTTGGTCCTTCTTTGCAACTTGTTAATAAAAAAGATGTACAGGTTGAACTACAAATTTTTAAGCTTAAATCTTTACTATGTACTTTAAAATTTTAGTTTTATAGTGAAGTACTTCGTTTATTGCATACTTGGTATTTTACAAAGATATCTGAAAGGTCAAAAACCTGTACTTTTGCTAGATTTGTAATCTGGACGAAGTTCTAGAAGTAAGATTATAAACCTAAACCCGTCCACAAAGTGCAGAATAGAAATTCCAAGCGAAAAACACAGTAACATATCCAAAGCATTGAATACGAAAGCTCAACAATCAAATAAAAAACGAAAGAGTAAATTTGAAATAACATACAAGAAAAAATCATAAACTGTTACTATATGAATGTTAATAAAATGCTCATATTTTAATTGAGTTGGACGGATGTACTTATACTCTTCTTTGACGCTCAGAAAAAAAATTGGAAAGAGACAATTTATAACACATGCCATAATACATCTTTACGAAGTTACTTGCTTTTTTATAAAAAAAATCGGACAGCTACTTTACGTTAAACAATAAGTACAGAGTACTACGTTATGAACTTGTAACACTCATAAACATCAAGTTTATCCCTGCAAACATAGATCATGTAGATTAACCATTAACTTAAATAGCGCCTACCTTTATGCACAATTCATTCCGATGTCAGTAAATAGAATAAACTGAAACCAAACAAAACTTTCCCTCTTATCTGTTTCAGGATGATTAAAATCAATGTCCAAATCAGATAAATGTCTAGTATTTCTCAATTAGAACAATTAATTCCCAGCCGTTTTCCATTGCAATTCTCTCTTTTATTTGATTAGCTATGTTCTTTTTATGCAATGAGCTCAAGTTTCTACAGAATTGATTACACGTTAAGCAAGAGAAATATTTTACTTGTCACAGACCAATACATTTTACACGAAAAAGAATTGTTAATTTCATACTGCCGAGAAGGAAACTCCAAATTAGTCTTCTAAAATAGCATCTGATAAACTGGATAACATCTTGAGCGGACAATGGTTTACAGTCTGATGCAGTTTACGAACATATTGCATTATCCTCGGTACTGGGAATGAATTTATGAGATAGTTACTTTACGAGAACGGTTCTGCATAATTGATAGACTTCTTTTAAGAAACATTAATGCAAGCCATAAATTTTTATATTAACAAGGTACGTTTGTAATAAAATTGAAATCAGCTTTTTTCAAAAGCAGATATACATTTTTCTAATATGTAGCAATTGTTGCTTAATTCTGTCATCGGTAGCATATAATTTCACTTAAGTTGCAAAGATCTTTACTTTGAAAGGACATTTGAATCTCAACATACATGCATACATTTGACATAAAAAAGACAAGAGTGAACTCGTGCATAGAAAGTTGATTAGCTTATTTTAGTATATAAAACTACATTGTATCTGTCAACTGCTCAGCTCTTGTTGATTAATGAAATAAAAACCAGGTAAGATTATCCAGTGTTGTAATTTATTTTGTTTCAAAGATCAACCATTGTTAAAAATGATCTGCAAATGTTTCTGACATGTATGATATATACAGAAATCAAACACCCAATTAACGCGATCGTACAACGTCTACACAAAACAAAACTTAGAAGTTTTACGCCTAAACCTGCTATAGCATTTAAAGTTATAGTACAAAGAAACCGGACCCTGGCCTAAAGTAAGTCTAAGTGTAGAAAAAATGACCCTTTAAATAAACACAAATCCCAGAGACAAAACGTAGGGTTCTTGAAGCTGTTGCAGATAGCAAATCCACAGCTCATACATGTTTCAATTCTTTTCATTTAATCAGGGCAATAATTAATCATTTACAACTTGCCCGATATAAATGTTTATACAGTGCAATGATGGGGATTTATTCTGCAAAAGGCATGCACTTTGTAACAAAACGTATCAATTACCTTTTTGTTTCTGTTTTTTTTTTATTTTCATGATTCAGGACACTAGAATCATGCTAAGGTTGTTTAAATCATGCTATCAGACACAAAGCGGCTTTTTATGAAAGGGTTTTACATGTAGCTTTATTTACACTACTCAAAGAAAGCGTAAACATAGAATACAATTTTTTTCATTCTGCGAAAGTCGTTTGTAGGAACACTTTTAAGACATAATCAATCAATTTAAAAAATGGGTGTCCATTATTGTTTTGATTAGCCAGAAGCGAAGATTGTATAACCTTATTAATATTAACGCTCTTAGTCTGAAAGATGATTCAAATAGGAAGCCAGAAATTAATGCTTAGTTTTTGCATTATTTAGATTTTTTTGGGAGAAAGGAAGGTTAAAAGTACTTTATGACGTACAAAATGACTTCATTTGGTCTATTCGTATACTTTTTGACGGATTAAAACACCATTATATTCGGATTAAACCTACGAGAATTTACAAAGATACAATTATCGGCAGTGTGAATCAATTGTGCTGTTTATTAGGTTGATTAAATTGCAAAACAGCAAGAATGCCCAAGAAGTACTAAAGCATGTATTACAGTTAACCAAAGCCTGACTGAAATATGCGCACTATCAATTCCAAGAATTAATTCCTAATTGGTTTATTATTATTGTCGTTTTCCATTCGGATATTTTCCCCTTTAATATAAACGTCAAATAAATTGCATTAAAAAAAGAGCATGAATTCAATATTGGATTAGGGCTTTATCTTACATTTAATATGTATACAAACCGTTCGTTATGTTCAGTATAATATAAAGATTCCAATATCATTCCATGTCAAGATATACAAGGGATATTGTCGGGAAAATCAAAGGACCAATATGTCTAGAATTGAATCACGCTATCTCCGGTTTTCAACTGTAGAAATCTTTTTATTTTTTTTACAATTAATTCTATATGGAATAAGCTATTTTACGGATAACATTTTTCTTGACAAACAATAGAAAATACAGGATTTTTTTTTGCATTAATGTAATCGATTTAAGATAGAAATAATCTGCTTGTTACATCTTGGTTCGATATTTAATGAATTTTCCACACATACTTAAAACATTGTTTTGGCAAAAGAACTACTTGTATTGCTAAATTATTGCATTAATATGTGCTGTAAATTGTTGATTGTATTACTCCGACGCTAGCTATAACTATATTTGTAAAAAAATAGAAACTCATGAAACTTGTAAAGGAGCAACTTTTACATCTAGAATGGACAACGACCAGTAGCTTGTTATTCTGAAATGAACAAAGAATGAACCCATACTGAAAATAAAACAAATCACATCAACAAGACAATCAATCAGTCAAGTCAATCTTAATGACCTCTCAACAGACTCCCTGTACCTGCTTGGTTAGAGCGGATAGAGAATATGCCCGAATCTGTTCTTAGCTTGTTGGTACAAGTAACTAAAGAGAAATCTAAAGTATCCTAATGATCGACGCTTTTCCCACAGAAAATATAAAAAAACCTATATGTTAAAGTGTGTCCAAGGTGCTGAAATAAGGGCCATAATACGCAAAAATATAGCAAAGCACAATGAGGAGATAAGTACTGTGTTTCTCGGATGCTAAGAAAACTGCTACAGGTTTGAAGATAAGCAGCATCCGTATTCATGAAAAAACCTACTTATCCTTACATTATTAAATGGCCTTAAAATCTTGTTTCTCCATTGATTGTGTGTTTTCATCACACACGTAATAAGATCATGTTCATTGTACATCCTCTTTTAAGTCCATCTTCTTCATTTAACAATATGACAGGCAGTAAACTAATAACTAAAATACTGGCATAGACCAGACATATTACATTTAGCTTTTAAGTAAGGATTAAATTTAATATGCCTCCATCTGGATGAACGAATAGTATAGTTGATTCTATGGATTAATTTATTTACGTGGGTATCAGTTTTCGTGGTTTAATGAAAAAGAACTAGTTTGTGTATTGTAAAATTCTTGGTTCTTTAGTCTACAGCATACAGATCAATGTTAAATTTCCTTTTCGAAGGGTATAGAAATTCGTGGGTCAAAGCTACTCACGAAAACCACTAAAATTGATACCCCACGAATATTAATGAAACCACAGTACATGAATGAAATAAATACGTGCAAATGCTTAATATGTATATAGAAATAAATTTATAAATCAAACGTATATGAAGTATAGTAATATCCATGTTAGATTATAGATATTTTTGGATTTTTACTGTGGGTGTCATTTCGTAAACGTTCTAATGCGAGTGTCAGTTAAAATGTCGATTGAGTTATCTAGTTATTTTAGTAAATTCTTTACATGATATATCGTGTAGTATTCTCCCATCAGTACCATTTAAATCGAAATTAAGGGTAGGTAGAAAGCTAAGATCAACTTAGAGATAAGTATTCGTTACTCTATTGTTCGAAATTGGAAGCTAAGCCTTGCTCCGATGAAATCGACCATGTCCAATACAACGAAAACAACCTTGTAATTTGAATTTTCAATGTGAAAGTTTTAAAAATATTATTATCCAGGTAAAACAAGTATGGCAACCAGGCTAGGTCTTTTCTATCAACAGCGGTTATCAGTCCATTGGCTTCAACATGACAAACCAAGATATATGCAATTAAATTGTTTAGTTTCTAATGCTATATACTTGCAAATACAAGTTATGTTTATCTTAACTTCAAAACATATTATTCTAAAGCAAGTAACATATTCATAAATATATTGCACATTTTAAGACTTTCTTCTCTTTTCTATTTATTAGTGTGTGCTTCCTTGTCTTCAGTTTTGAAGCAATTGATAGACGATGACCTAATCTCAGTATGTAGAGATTTTTAAAGAATTAAACTTAATGTGTTTACTTTTACTTTTCAAATGCTAATAAAAGTATGTAGTAACATACAATCCTAAATCATTCTAAAACCTATTTTATCTACCTTAAATGGAATTACTAGTCTTTCCTTAATTCCAGTGACTGTGGTTAAATTAATTGAGCTCTTTAATATGTTATCAATCTCGCATCCAATGAAACGTTAGGGAAACTGATTGCAAAATGCAAAATCCATATTCTTTACATTAGACATTTAGTTTTTTTTCCTTGTAACAAATTTATCGAGTATGAAAACTCTTTGTTTAAAAGCGATATATAATATTGAATTATTTTCAATTTCTATAAAATTGAGGGCCTGGGGATTCGTAAATTGGTAAAATTAACTTCACATTAATATGCACCTGACGCAAAACACATGCACTTTATTTACAACTTTATAAGCAACGATGCTAAAATTAAGGTAATAACAAAAGTACCGAACTAGGATGGTCAATCTCAAATGTCCACGAGAAAAACAAAGCAAGGAAAACACTCCAGAAGAATTGAAGACCCCAATGGTCCTGACTTGGTACAGGGTTTTCAAAAGACATTATGGGTTTTATGGCGCGCCCCCTTCCATTGCGATCTTTGGGTCTGGTAGTCCGGTAGTAGTCATGTAGTAAAAACGAGAAAATTAACAAAATACACGTATATTTATCCACAAAACACATTGCTTTCCCGTATCGTTTTTATGTAGTTATACATTCTTCATTATGGAAAAATGGCTACAACATGTATCAGTCTTTAATCCTAACTCATTAAAATTTTAAACCCGTGCGGGTTCCGGGTGGCGAATAGGCCCGCAGCAGCAATAAGCTCGTCGGTAAAAGTCCACTAAAGAGCGCTCAGAAACCTGACATCGGGTCAGGCCGCTTTGCCCACAAAGCGACTGGGTTGTGTGCCCCAGGTGGTTGAATGGGGCAGCCCTGACATCGACAGATGCGGGGTCGTCAGGCTATAATGCGGAAAACCTGACCGCAAACCATAGTGGTGCACCGTGTTGGGAAAAATGTCACGTTCCTCGCACGTTAAAGAACCCTGCTGCAGGTCTCGGTAAGAGTAGGACCCGTAGGATCCCCATGCAGGAGGCTAAATTTCCCGTCCCTACCCATCACTCCTTTTTCCAGTGGCAGTCAAAACTCTCTTACCCGATTGGTTTTGCGTCCCCCCCATTTCCTCCACTTCATCATCATTTTATGTTCATTGTTTCACCACTTTCATGTTCATCTCCCGGATATAGCCGAAATCGTGCTGCTTGGGAGTAAAGCAATAACTAACTAACTAACTAACATCAAAAATTTAAATCGTTGCGGACGGCATTGAGCATACTCTTATCAGATTCTACAAAAGGTCTTAACGTGCATTGAGAATTGCTTTTCCCATACACGGTACAGCCGTGTTTTGCTCAGGGGGGCCAGTCTCGACCCTTTAAAAAATCTTCGCAAATGGTTTCAACAGAGAGTCGGAAAATTAATTCATGAAATTTTCACTCTTGACAAGTTCCGAACCACGTACCAAACAACAAACCTTGTTGGAAGTAATCTAAACTGTTACACATGTAACCATCGTCGAGCTTCCTGTGAGTACAAAAATCAGTCTATCATCTATGAGCCCTTTCTATAATCAATAAAACAACATCACTTAGGTTGTTTAAGTTGGTCGCCCTTAAAACAAAGTCTATAAATCAAAAGTGCTCGATTCATGTAAACTCCTAAACTATATTCAATAGATTTTGTTTCGATTCGGTTTTCACATGTCAATATATAAAGGGAAATAATATAAGCGGCAATCCTGTTTATTTAAAATGATAGAATCAGAAAAAAGCTTTTTACTTTTGTTGACATGAAAGAAATTGTAACAAGATAAGGCGACGTTTATTTACTTATGTTATAAAAGACAAACAACATTGACAAGAAGACACTAAAAATCAATCTTACTAATGGGCATCGTATAGGACAGTTGAATCAAATACTTTAACTAAGGATATATATATTCAAATTATAACCAGAGGAAGATAACAAAGTTGTTTAGAAGGCAGTAACTCATATTGTCCTGTTTCGTTTGAAGTTTTATTCAATTATAATTAAAAAATGTTTAATCGTATTTTTTAAGAACAAAATTTAAACAAATATTTAGTTTATTAGTTATTGATTTTCTCCTGACGACACGAGTTTGGATATATCAGTGAAATCAACATGAACGGAACGATGAATGATTGTTAAGGACGTATTGAGACCTGCAGCAGCGATATAATGTGAAAGGATCCCAGAATGTGGCAACTCAAACCAATTTTCCGTTGCTCTATTAACCAAAGTCAAGATGGTTGGATGTACAACGTTGATTTTAACATTCAACATTCAATATTTTATACGCTAAAGAATTAACTGGATTTCATTCAATGTTTAATGTTTAACTTTTTATAAAACATGAAGCAACCAAAGATGTATGAGTTGGTGTTTTACGCCCGTGCAACGCTATATAGGTTATTTACAGAGGATGAACATGAAAAGGATGATCGAATGAATATGAAACGATGATATTAATGAAATATGGGGGTGGGGTGGGCCACAAATTTGAAGAACCACAGGAAAAGGGGATAGGTGGGTAGGGGCGAAAAAATTATCCTATGTGGTGAACTACTGGACGGTCCACAAAGGGGTCTTTTTACGTGTATGAAGCGTTTCACTCTCCACACACGTTGGCCCACTATGGTCAGCGTTCAGGGTTTCCATATTATTGACCTGACAACCCCCGCGGACGAGGGCCACCCTATTCAGCAACCTACACACTTTGTCGCTCTATGGATTGGGCACTGACCCGACATCAGAATCCCAAGACGCTAAGTGACCTCTTACGATAAGCTAGGCTCTGCTGAGGGCCTGTTCGCCACCCGGGCCCCACACGGGACCCAAGGTACGGAAAGGCCAAGACAAAACCTGTAAACATAAAATCATCACAAAAAACACAAAACTTCATGTGACCAATGATGTCTGCGAATCCAGGAAAGAAAAAGAAAAACACTTGGAAACAAGCCAATTGCTGTTTTTAATGATAAAATTTCTGCATTTGTCCAAAAATACATGTCATTTCTTGAAAAAGATCTTAAGTGGAAGAACTGAGGAACATCGTGAGTTTTAGACAGTAATATTTAGCTCACGCCTCACCAAGTTAATAAAGGTATACCTGAAATGCTCTAGCACAACATATCAGTCGGACATGACAGAACTAGGAAAGAAAATTAAGTTCACGATTGGGAAGTTCAGTGATGACGATTGTTACAAATTTAACTGAAAAGTCTTCCTTGAGCTTAAATAAAGTTATGAAACGTTTATCTAGGAAGACTTTATTGCGTCCTCAGTTTAAAGTGTGCTTTCATCTGTGGATCGAACAGTCACCACATCAAGATTTGATGAATGAAAATCATTGTATTGTGACATAAGGCAAGACTGTCAAATGATGATCGTTTTTTACTAATGGTTGTTGAAATCGGCTTTAAATGATTCGATAACATATTAGCAACCAAATTTGCACAACAAGTGTGCATGAAGATGCTACTTGTCTGCTTTAAACGCCCACTCGCAGTAGAATTTTTCATTTGATTTTTAAGGTTCCACACTGCTTGACAGATCTCTAGAAAAGAGGAAATCGAGATATTGAAAGGCTAGGTTTATATCGCCTTATAAATGTACGTTAATTGTTATAACACGTTTAGCATGTATCTTGTTGGATATTAATCTGTTGTTTGTTTTTTTGACAAAAACGATCTATATCGATGTTTATGATATTTAATAAGTAAAAAAAAACACATTCTAAGTCTGTCATTTAATGCTTTTTAAAAAGTTACAAATGTTGTAGACTGCGAGGCTGCACATAATATTGATACTCTTTTTCAGAAAGAACACAATTTACACGTACATGTATATGCTTTTGGTAAGAAATACAACAAACTATAATGATAATATGTTCATAATAAAATTCTATTATGTCTGCTTTTATAAATTCTACTCATGAATATCTAAGATGTGACATCTTTTTTGTTTTGATATTATGCTTTAAAAATGATACAATATCGTTGAATGACTAGAAAGATTAATTATCTTCCGATGTAATGCTTGGATGCCAATTATTATCAAACCTACATAGACAGATTGTTTGTATAGTTTGCTTTGACAAAAGATAACAGGATCGAGCATGTAACATATTTAGAATAATGCGGCTTTTGTTCCATTGCCATGAAAGAAATGACGAATTGAAGAAATTGATTACCTTTTTGTTGCAGCAGCGAATTGTGAAACAGGAAATTGAAAAGTAACCCATGACTCTTTAAGTTATTGAATTATAACGTGTTGGAATATGAAACAAGTTGGTGAGAATTCACATGAATTTTACATGGTCCTGCTTTTTAATTTCAAAATCGTTAAAAGTTAATTTTGTTCTTTTCCCATGTTTCCGTTGGTAATCATGAGATCTTTAGATTCAAAGATCAAATCGATGAAGCTTACATTCCTTAAGTAGTAAATGCCAGCATGGTTTTGTAAACGGATTGTTATTATTTCAGGGTCAAAAATCAATTGGATTTTAATGTCCAATAAGCATGTTTATGACATATACAAAACAAGAGAAAAGTCCCAAAAAGATTTAATTTATTTAGATGTTTAATGCTGATAATATGCATGCGTTAATTCTACATTATTCTTCAGCTTGTTTTATTTTAGGCCTTGTTAAAACATCACCACGCTGACGCTGCCTTGCTTAATTTCCTTCGGAATTTCCTGTGCTCGTCGACATATGAGTGATTTCAATCATCACCAATGCCTTTTGATTTTGTCTTTCGTTTGTTTGTTATTTTCTTCCTCTTCATATAACGTAATTCAAGATAATAAAAAATTACCGAACTTGGAGGATCATAGTATGTATTTATATGTAAGTGTAGATTGGTGCATATAACAAATTGTACCAGTAAAAGTTAATGAAGCATTCACTCATTTCCCGAGCCTTATTCATTTCGTTATTTCGTTAACCTCATCAAAGTTATACCTAATAAAGGTAATAACAAAACTACCGAACTTGAATGATCAATCTCATAGTCCAGAGAAAATGACAAAAACGAATCAGTCATACCGGAGAACTGGTGGATCGCAATGGTCCTGACTTGGTACAGGCATTTCAAACGAAATGGTGGGTTAAACCAGGTTTTATGGCGCCAAACCTCCCTCTTCCATTGCGATCTTAGGATCCGGTAATGACCATAGAACACAACATAGTTGTGAGACACAATAGGGATATTGAGGTGATCATCTCAGTACAGCAGACCAGTCAAACACTAATTAAAACAATTAACTATCATATCTTTTAACTCAATTTTGAACTTTTCTACTAGTGGCTGATAACGAAGAAAGAATTTTTTTAGTGATCGTATGAGACGTATTTTCTTATAGCCCTGCTTCAAAAGTCGGTCACGAAGAAACCGGTGTCTGATCAAAAAATCTGTGAAATGTGTGCAAGCTCTGGCATATCGAATAAGTTGAGAAATATAAACACCGTATGCAGGAGAAGTAGGTATATTGCTCTGTAGATTAGGAAAATTAATAATTTGAAAATTAAAATCGTCTCGTTTATCGTAAATTTTTGTACTGAGATGACCACCTGGGTCAAATTCGAGGTGCAAATCCAAGAAAGACGTGAAGCAATTAGATTCGGTGGTCTCTTTAATCTCCAATTCTGGAGGATATATTGAAGGAATCCAACTACCAAATGAAGTGTTATTGACAGAAAGGACATCATCAATATATCTGAATGTAAGATTAAATGACCGTGCCTCTTTCATCTTCTTGTCCTTTACGAGTCCCTGAAGAAATTCAGTCTCGTAAGAGTATAAAAACAAATCGGCGAGGAGAGGAGCACAGTTTGTGCCCATTGGAATGCCGATTTGTTGTTGAAAAATCTCTCCTCCGAAGGTGACAAATATGTTGTCAATGAGGAAATCAAGCATACTGCAAACTTGTTCCAGTGTGTAACAAATTTTATCTTTGAAAGATGTTTTGGAAAAGAATGTAGAATTATAACAAAATTCCTTGAGTTTGAAAAGGCTTTTTCGAGAAGTTTTTTCAGGCGACATTTAAGTTTTTCGTGTGGCAAGGTAGTGTATAAAGTTGAAAAATCGAACGTTTTCAAAGAGTGAATCTCAGAAAATGATCTAGATTTAAAATGATCTAACAAATCTTTTGAGTTTTTCAAAATCCACATATGGTTAATTCCACTACGATTATAAATAGTGTCGCAGTATGCTTGTTGACCCTCTTTGACAGCAGACAAGATTTTAGTTAAATGAACGGACAGCTAAACTTTACCTTCCGAGAAAGGGCAAATGAATAAAAAGTTTAGAAAATAAAACAAACACAACACACACTAGCCCTTAAAATTCAAAATATGCAAATGTGATTGGAAAAATAGAAGATCATTCTAGGCAAACAGTCTATCCACGTAATCAAGGTAGAACAAGAATCAATTAGGAAACACACAATGTCGAAACTAATTACGTCAAATTCTCAGTTGTATTAAAGCGGTAAATTGTAAAAAGATCTCATCGAAATCACCGAAAGGTCAGAGGGACAACTTTAGCATGTGGACATTAGCTTAGTGAGTGGTCATTTTGATGTTCCACCATTCAATATGAATAATTGTTAAAACCAACTTACAGTTTACAGCTACGATGAATGGAATACCTAAAATCTGTAATAGATTTCCGAAAATGCAGTAAGCAAGTTTAATAAAATAGTCTAAATTCAAAATGCACATGAAAACTGGAATAATTTAATTCCAGGAGATAGAAGTGCTTCTATCCTGCACGAAGCGGAACAAAAATTTAAATTTTTCTCTAATGGACTTGACTTATTGTAAACTTATCAAATTTTTGACTTCCCTTCCTTGCTTTAGAGGTTCTGGCATTGCTGATAATTATTCTGTTTTGAATGCGTTTATAAACGTCAGTATTTTCATGCTTTACCTTTATTTCGATTGACATGTATTTCTTTACCCGCACTCTCGTTATGACTAGATTTCTCATTGTTAATTGATATTCAGTAGTTATTGTGCTTCCATATTTATTGGTGCTTCTTTATCTTTTTATATGTTGTTTGATTTTTGCCCTGTTTTCGTTGGCGTTTTCTGGTTTTGCCTCTGCCCTTTCAGACTTTTGACATTCGGATGCCCTATTGGTACATTTGCTTATGCATGAGAGAGCTTAGCAAGATCCAAATAACAAACACCATTGTTGTTTAGGTGCCAATAACACTTTGTTGGTACAAAGTCTACGAAGAAAGATGAACCAAGATTTGATTTTGCACAGAAGGTATAGAACGAACTTTATTTGGATAAAGGTCGGTTGGACAATGTAGTAATATGCAGTGGCTTGGTGAGGTCTTGGATATTTCCAGTTCTACAACCAGGCATACTTTAGCCAAAATCGAACCACGCGGTTGATTGTTTTGCTTTAATTTCATCCTTAATATTTGTACCAACAGGGCTTTAGATATTTTTAGTAATAAAGCATGATATCCGTATTGCTTATTTTGAATTCTGCTCTTCAATTTTGTACTAATCACGATAAATTACAAAATCATTTTGTATCAGAATTTCAAGCAATTAAAGTAGATCATATAGCAATACAAATGACAAACAAAGTTCCAGACAATAAATTTTGCTACGCCTGACGCGCGTTTCGTCTATTGAAGACTCATCAGATGCGCTCTACCAAAAATATTGAAAATGCCAAACACTGTATGAATATGAAGAATATGAAGAGCATGGAACAGTATAACCAAAAATACCAAACTGGGGAACCAAATTATTACTAAGATATTCAACCTATGTCTGGGGTAGGAAGAACCTTAGGGTTTAGACAATTTTGAAATTTAGACGGATAATTTAATGCTTTGATGTATTCTCCAACTCAAAAGTGTTGGTGCCGGAGCGGGCTAACCTCGGGGAATTTAAACTCCACCAGCAAGGAAATCAATTTACTTTTGATCCGTCACAGTTTGAATAGATAATTGAAATTATTTTCCATGAAAATTAACGTTGGAGACATTATCAGAAAACACACACTTATTCCCGAGTCAGGTTTTATACTTTACAAAGATGTGGCCATCACAATTTAATTATCAGGACTGTTTAGTACCATACATTTCATATTCTTAGTATATATATAAATTGCATGGAAAGGTTGGTCAAACTTTTTTCAGAGACCCGTTCATGAGAATGGTTTGAAAATTATTTATCAGGGTGGTTCAGTATGACAAACTTTCATCTAAGGGATTTTCAGACCTGTCGAAATTTTATATTTTTTGGTGAGACAATACCCTTTTCCTATGAACATATTCTTCATTTTGACCCTTTTCTGAACTAGGTAAATATATTTGGTGCTGCTTAACCATGTTAACAATTCTCGTAACATATATTTCACAATTTGATTAACTATTTTTATTCTCAACTTTTCAATTCTTATTTATTGGTACTAGAAAAGGTGTTCTTACTTCTAAAAATATCCATATATAATATAACCAATAACCAAGTTTTTTAATTAAAATTAATCATGGTTTGAAACAATTTAAGATTGCTCGTTAGGCAATCAAAAAATTTAAGATTGTCACTACGGCAATCAAACGATTTGTTGTAATTTTGATTTGCATACCTGATCAGAGTTTTTTTGAACCAATATTGCATGCTAACAAATTCTGTTTAATATGAACTTAAAGGGGTATAATTAAATGCTATCTTAATTACCTAGAAAACGTTGATTGAATTCCATTAACTAAATTTGGCATTTTTATTAGGTTTCATCTTATTATCGATGATTTCAAATGACAGTTTAATTCTCTCTTGTCGCTGCTTGATATTAATGTATCATCAGGATGTTGGTTGAATTTCTAATTGTAAAAATGTTATTGAGATTTTATTGACATAGAAATATTGTGGTAGGTAAAACTTTCAAAAATAACATACCTAAAGGGAAACGGTTGCCTATTCGAATGCCAATCATCGAGAAAAAAATAGACTTAGCTCATCATAAAGTTTATATTTCCGTTTTGTTCTTCTATCATTATTATTTTTTCCTTTCAACAAGATAAAAACGTTAAGGTTTTCAAAAGATATTACAGGACGCTTTCTGGAAATGCGTTTTTATTGGAATTATATAACTATTGACCTTAAAAAAATTATATGATTCTTATTCTTATTATTCTTATTTCATAAAGGTGAAATTGAAAGGTATCATGTTTTCGATGGAAAGTTAATATAATTGTGTTTTTTAAACAACTGACTATCAACTATCAATCTGTGACGTTAAATTGTAAGTAAATATATGTGCCCTGATGTTTTTGTGTACATATATAACCTTTCTCAGGTAACCCGACGTCATTTGTTCTGTTTTAGAATCACCGTAAAATATTGTAACAAAGCTGGTTTTTGGCGTTTTGAAATTTATCGCTGTCCCTGAATCCTATTTGACACCTAATGCAATATTAGGTTTACAGATAAATTAGAAGCTGAACATTTTCCTTCCCAAAGCTTTAACAAAGAATATGGAGAGTAACATATAATAGTTGGAAGCCAATCAAAATATAATCAATTACATTATCTTCAAGGAACAACAGTCTTTTCAAATGATTTGCAAATATATTGAAATAAATTGACATTCTGCGCTGCTGCATGGGATTCTATTGATAATGGAGATACCTATAATGTTACAGTGAATTCCCATAAACTTTAATTCATTTCTCAACACACGTATTGTAGGATTCGTTGACGCATAAATATATAATAAAATAGATATACATTTACTTTACAGCAAGTCAATTTAAGGCCTTTACATGACATGTTCTGCCATCTCCAACCAAATCATTGATTATAGTTTGACAGTCGATTTTGGAAATTGAGAATTTTGTACATGTATGTATTACGGACAGTTCATTCGCAGAGCAAGGTTGTTTTCTTTTTTTTTAGATTAAGCACAAAACATGAAGTTAGAACCAAGAACTTATTTTTTACGGTAATTAGCGTTACAATGAAGTTTATTACACTAAGTTTATATCGAATTCCCAGCCCCTTTACTCGTAAACAAACATAAATGCTAAAAATGCAAACTTGAAATCCCAGATGAAATACATTTGTATGTCGCGCAAAAGAGACATTTTTTTCATTAACCATGCTTTGTCTATCACGTCTATCAAAATATGTCATATCTGGCTAATACAACAGCTTATATAAAAAACAATAAGCAGTTATTTTATGTAAGCCGTTTCTAAATGATGCTGATAAATATTTAAATCAAAGAATTGTAAAAGGTGCTTAGTAAATCTGTTTAAAAAGAAAACTACATTTCGGGTTATTATTCAAAAATGAAAGGATATAGAGTATGTATACATGAAATAAACTAACAATATTAATATATGAATAAGATGACTTATAAAAAAGAGGTTTTGCCATTGAAAAGAAATATTTGTACGTCCGGGAGCAAAAAATGGTAGAGATTTTGATATTTTTAGTACTATGAGCTGATTGTTCCTTTAACGTCCGGTTTAGCACGAATGTTTTTTTTCAAACTTTCATCGTCTTTGTAACACTTTTCTGCTATGAACATTTTGCACGTCTTTAAACGTACACACAATCCTCAGTAATTTTAGTTTTTTTTAATAAAAAAATGAGTGTACAATTGTTTTCGAGTTTTAAACATTTTACATTTATTTTAGCTTGTAAAAATCTTAAGATGCATTTTAATTTCGGGAGCGTCACTGGTTTAAACTGTCTCATATTATTTGAAAAGGTAGGTAATATGTTTTTTTATATTTCTACTGACAAAAGCAACCTAGTAAAAACATAACTTTAGTTCAAAAAATATCCCAAATAATATTTAGATTCAATGTCAGAGATCACCCATGTGCTCTTGTTCTATATAGAAAAGTCGAATTTATGTTTATATGGAATTTCTATCTCTAAATTAGCAAAGATGTTGGTTTGACATAAACGTTTTCAATGACATCCTTTCCGTTTTAGCTATATTGACCAACACTAAATCGATCTTTGGCAACGTGACGGGTGTGCTATAGCAAGCAGGAATTGCTCACTCTACCGGAACGTCTGAGTTTGACGAAGAAATTGCTAACACAGGGTTATGTTGCTCCTCGGTTGTTGACTATGCTTAAGAAATTTTACGGTAGAAACCGTGCACTCGTAGACAAGTAAGGGATTTCTATTTCTAAAATGAGTACAGATTTTGGTTTATCGTAGAAAATTGTTTTGTTTTCCTCTGCCAGATTTGACACACTGAATTGGAAATTAGCAACAAGACGGGTGTGCTATAGCAGTCAGGAACCGCTTACTCTTCCGGAGCCCCTGAGTTCACTCATATTACGACTCGAGTTCGCGTTGTTGATTTCCGTTCGGTTGATCTAGTGTTTTGTATTTCTTCGTGCTGTTCTTGGTTGTGTTCGTGTTTACTGGTTTCGTCGTTGCCCTTTTGGACTTTTGAGTGACACTCGAATGTCCCATTCGTGCCTCTTTGCCTCTTTCATTATCGTTTTGACTAGATTTGTCGTTGCTAAATGGCGTTTGCTTGTTACGTGAGTAGATTTTTGTTTATTCTGTGGTTTGTTTCGTTGTTATGATTTTATGTCCACCAATTTTATCTTTGTCTGTTCGGTATGATGATATTTGATTACCCCTTCGGTACACCTTGGTTTCTTTCAGTAAGTTATACAAAAGAGGAAACATGATATTTAAGATGTGATTGTGGAGTCTATAAAAACTAAAACTGTTTAATCAATGAAGAAAAATAGGAAAATAAATATCTGTTATCAAACATTATATATGCAGATGTGTGATAGTAATGTAATAAGCAACTGAAATTTAGAACGTATATAACGTTTTCATTACAAGTATGAGAACTCGTCATGACATTATTTCGTTTCATTGGATTTTTTTCATATTAGATTATCTGATTTGGTATTCTCAATCATCAATTTATAAAGGTTACTTTATGTCGTTGGTGTACATCAGTTTATTTAACTTGTAAATACTAACACATAGTAGTAACTACGGTCCAAGCATGTGGAAGGAATAAAACAACAAAAAATCAGCAAAAAATGCATTAATTTTTTTCATAACTGTCGTCTGTTTTTTTTTCGTCCTGTCCTTGCTTATGTATATTGGTTTCGGACTTTGACATTCGGGTGCGCCTTTGGTACCACTGCTTCTTTTAAAACTTAAAACTGTTTTCATGTTCTTCCAATGAAAAATCCTGAAGTCTTGCTAAGGCCATTATATTAAAAACTAACTCTTCTATACGTAAAATTGTATAAAGCAGACAATTTTAAGGGTCCTTTATATACTATTTGTTACAGGTTTTTGTCTCTTAAAAAAACGCCGTTCACACATTTCAGAATGTGTGCTTTGAAGATACATATCCAAAAACTATCTTGTAAATAAAACATAAAAATACATATATGCATTAAAATTATACATATTTTTATTCCAATTCGACTATCTCAATAGAACATAAAATATTTATCATATAAAATCAGCCACATGTTTCTAGGGATGCAGCTCAGTTTATTAGTCCTAGTAACAACAAGAAAATTCATGACAACTAACGTCAGTGTGGACAATGTCGTTGTACTGCCAGTCTACAGATAAAAATCATATCATGAAACATAAGGACAGTTAATATTTTCCCCATTTAAATGTTTCGGCTCTAACTGAAACACACAAATTTAAGAACGAGGCTCGAATAACTTATTAAGCTATCTGACTTTTAAAACAGATTTCTTCAAGCATATTTATATTCTGCATATGACTATTAGAGTGCATGGCATTAGAAAACAACAATAAGACAGTAGAACATTTATACACTTATATTCTAAAGGATATGAACATACTAAATGTACGTTTTTGCTCAACTTTAAATGTTACATTTATGTCTTAATCTCAACCGAGCCTAAAATATTCATTGAAAGACACACGTTTTTAGTCACTGCTTTGCTTCTGTTGTGTTTCCGTCAAACATTGAAACGCAAAAAAACCTTTGTGTTTATATTTTTTATTTTGTAACTGACAATCTATTATTACAGCAACACCAACTGATATCATTTTTCTTTAACCATCTTTTCCAAATCCGGCTGACACAGATTCTTTACACAAGCTAATTTGTAAGCCGAAATAATAACAACATAAAAAGTCTCATTTATCCATCTTACACTTTAATCTTAATTTCTCAAGTATATCAAAAAAGCGAAAAAAGCATTACATGAACAAATATATATATATATACTTGGTATTGTGAAGTGTACTACTGTCCCTCGAAGATTTAAAACAAGAGGCTCCCAAGAGCCTGAATTGCTCACCTGAACTACACAGATACATATATTTGTAGATATTATTGTGCTTAACCATATGCGATTTAAATTTATGAAAATTCTTGGTTAGTTTTCAAGATATTGGGCTTAATAAGTGCAAATTTGGCAAAAATTAGGAAAAAGAACAATAACTCCCACATCAGCAGTCAGATCTTTTCCAAAATTTCAGGACAGGTAGATCTTAATATGCTGATCACTTTTGATTCTTGCACAATTTTGATATCTGAAACCAGTTTTGAGTTATTAGCAAAAAAATGAAATTTGCCCCTATGTTCTATTTTTAGCCATGGTGGCCATGTTTTTTTACGAATCAAAAATCTGAACGATAAAGTTGTAGCATATAAGCTATCAAACAGTGTGCCATGTTAAGATGCAGTTGGTCTTACTGTTTCAGACAAGTCAGGGGAAAATTAATGAACAATGGTAAATATTGACGCTTTAAGGGCCATAACTCCTAAAAGAAATGGTTCTACAGCTTTGACCTAATTACATGAATTGTAGATCTTGATGTGCTTAATCATATGCAATTTGAATTTTTGATATATCTTGTATAGTTTTCAAGATATAGGGCTAAATAAGTGAAAAATTTTGAAAAAAAATCCAGAAAAAGGGCAATAACTCCTATGTCGTTTGTTGGATCTTCTTGAAAATTTCAGAGCAGGTAGATCTTGAGATGCTTATCACTTTTGTCTCCCATCAGAATTTTGATATCTGTTACCGTTTTTGAGCTATTTGCAAAAAACTGTAATTTGACCCCTATGTTCTATTTTAAGCCTTGGAGGCCATATTTTTTGACAAATCAAAAATCCGAACGATAGAACTTTAGCATTAATGCTATTAAACAACTGTGCCAAGTTTGGTTGAAGTTGGATGTATGGTGTCAGACAAGTTAATCTTTGAAATTCAGGGTAAAAGTAATGAAAAATGGTTAAATTTGACGCTTTAAGGGCCATAACTCCTAAAAGAAATGGTTCTACAGCTTTGACCTAATTACATGAAATGTAGATCTTGATGTGCTTAATCATATGCAATTTGAATTTTTAAAATATCTTGTATAGTTTTCAAGATATAGGGCTAAATAAGTGCAAAATTTTGAAAAAATCCAGAAAAAGGGCAATAACTCCTACATCGGTTGTTGGATCTTCTTGAAAATTTCTGGGCAGGTAGATCTTGAGGTGCTGATCACTTTTACCCTATGCCAGAATTTTGATATCTGTTACCGTTTTTGAGTTATTTGCAAAAAACTGCAATTTACCCCTATGTTCTATTTTTAGCCATGGCGGCCATGTTTTTCAACGAATCAAAAATCCCCACGCTAGTTTTATACTACCTATGCTAATTAACAACTGTGCCAAATTTAAAAGCCATTGGACTTATGGTGTTAGAGGAGTTAACGTTTGAAAAATGTTAACGACGACGGACGACGGACGACGGACGACGGACGACGACGGACGCCAAGTGATGGCAATAGCTCACATGGACCTTTGGTCCAGGTGAGCTAAAAAGGTGGCATCTGGTTCCCCGAATATCAAGCTTAACACATTACTGCCGATACGTCAACAATCTAAAGGTATTGAAGGCAGCTACAAAAGATAAAAAACCCAACAACTATACATGCTAAAAGAATTATATTTATGAAATTTAAATGAAAGAAACTTATTATAACTAAACATAGGAAAGAGCATGCTACAATTTCACACCGTTTTTTGCGATACTATGACCATGTCACAACAACAAAATTAATCTTAACTATTAACACCACATCCTCTGCAATATCAAACAGTACCAAGTTCATCTGTCAAACAAAACGCAGTTTTCGCGGCTAGACCAATCAGTTTATTAGAGATCCACACTATAAATTTTCAGGACACTAAGCGACCGGATGTTCCATATATGCCTGATAGTTACCAACAAAACATGTAAATGAAAATCAGACATATACTCCAGTATGGAATATCAATTGATAAATGACAACCAGGCATATATCACAGTAATGAAATTGCATGAATTAATGATAACCAGGCATACACCACAGTCAATTTGAATCGATACCTTTACATTTTTAAAAATTCTATGGACAAAATGGATGTAAAAAAGAACGTGTAATTCATAGGGATCTTGCATTTTCATAACAAAGAGTAGAAAGGTTAGATAATTGTTCATGTAAAAAACACCCAAAACTGAGATTTTCATTTTCAGTCTCAAATGTCTAAGAAGAAAAAAGAAAGGAGTTAAAGATGATTGATATGGTATAACAGATTTAACCATAAAAACTTAGTCTAGTGTACGTAATTACTAGAAAAGCTGCAAGAGATGATTCATGGTGGTTACGCAAGACTCCTATATGTTGTTTAATCAAGACCAAGAACGTTGTTCTTTTTAAAACAAGACCACCATTTTTGTTAATAGTTTTATTTCATTAAAGCATTTAGACCCTAATGAAAGTGTGGTAAGGTTTATACTTTTATTGTCAATGTAGACAAACAAAAAGTTTTGTTTTGATTTTCAGATTAGTTGTCATCACAGAGTAAATGGTCATGTTTATTTTTGTCAGCCTTCCTTGTATTTTTATGGTTATCTAAGGAAACAAATATTTGTTGGGATTACCTAAATAGTTCCATAGTCACTAGCATTTTCTGTTATCATTGTTGTGACGTCACCACTGGATTTATAACTCACCATTGTGTGTATACTATGTCTTGATCCTGCAAGAAATATGGTATCTTATTACATCATATTGCATGTAAAATTCCCATAAAAATGAAACACGGACTTTCGGAATTTTGCATAAGAAAATGTAAAATGAAAAAAAAACCATGATGCCCAAAACCGTAGAGAATCAATTGACCGAATGGCATGTATACAAAAGATAATTCAGTAACAATAAACCTACCTTTATATTGATTATTTCTTTAAAAAAGGTCACTTTTGAAAAAAAAAATTCATGACTCATGCATTTGCATCGTTTTTTGAAGAAATAAGGCATGTGACAGTATTAAATACGTAAAAAGATTTACATGTAACTTAACGCTTCCAGACTATTCAAATATCAAATTCAAACCATGAGTTTGATAACGCTTTTAAAAGGTCTATTTTCTTTGCTTTGAAAAAAAAACAACAGGAACATTTGATGTTATAAATCACGAGACATATGCATAGACATTTTACCCTTAACCATTATTGTCTTGAGGAACCCAGTTAACATGTAAGTAAATACACTGTACATGTAATTGCAAAAGACATACCCCTTGATCCCAAAGTGTGACCATATCCTTTATATGGCGAAGTATCAGCAATTAAACTGTATTTTGTATCTCTGCATGTAAGAGTTCTGTGGAGCTAAAGAAACAATTTCACATTTTAAAAATTGAACATACAGAAAGCAAAGAAAAACACCTTTAATTTAAAATGGAAACCACTCCACTGCCGATGCAAGATTCATAAGTTGTTGATTGAATTATATATATCACTTATAAAAAAAATTATCTGGAAACAATTGCACCATCACAGTTACATGAGCATAATAATTGTTCAACTTACAAAATAACATGGGGCAGATAATAACCAACAAGGCCCAAATAACAACCACCATCGAGGGCTGCAGTCAATTAAACTGTATTTTGTATCTCTGCATGTAAGATTTCTGTGGAGCTAAAGGAACAATTTCACATTTTAAAAATTGAACATACAGAAAGCAAAGAAAAACACCTTTAATTTAAAATGGAAACCACTCCACTGCCGATGCAAGATGCAGAAGTTGTTGATTGAATTATATATATCACTTATAAAAAAAATTATCTGGAAACAATTGCACCATCACAGTTACATGAGCATAATAATTGTTCAACTTACAAAATAAAATGGGGCAGATAATAACCAACAAGGCCCAAATAACAACCACCATCGAGGGCTGCAGTCAATTAAACTGTATTTTGTATCTCTGCATGTAAGAGTTCTGTGGAGCTAAAGAAACAATTTCACATTTTAAAAATTGAACATACAGAAAGCAAAGAAAAACACCTTTAATTTAAAATGGAAACCACTCCACTGCCGATGCAAGATTCAGAAGTTGTTGATTGAATTATATATATCACTTATAAAAAAATTTATCTGGAAACAATTGCACCATCACAGTTACATGAGCATAATAATTGTTCAACTTACAAAATAACATGGGGCAGATAATAACCAACAAGGCCCAAATAACAACCACCATCGAGGGCTGCAGTCAAAGCAGTGCAAATAAGGCGTAAAGTTGGTAAGAATTATTCGACAATTCTTTGTTTTTGTTGTCTGAAAATCATCGCAACCGGACAACACTTCATTATGCTGTACGTACCAGGCTTCTACAATATCAGACAAATCAACCTGCAAGAGTAGTAAATCAATAATATATCCTTTTTTTCCCCTTTTGAATAGATGCAGTGTTCTGAACGTCTACTGATATAGTATATATAAATATTATTCTTGTACTCTGAGGGTCCATTACAACACCAAAAGTGGCGTGGCTTCTTTCGGCATTCCCTGGTGTTCCAACCGCGGTAATTGATAAAGTTATTTTCAATGGTACATGATAAACATCTAAACTTGACAATTGTAATTTTGCTCGTATAACGTTTTGCTTAAGCATTATCATTACAGTCATGACAGTTCTCCAAAGCTTTTTTTTGTTTTTTCCTATATGGAAAGCGTACCTAGTAACATGTATATATCGTTCAGGACTATCTTTGATGATGTGCATGACAATTTTCATCGTTTAGTTTGTTATTAATTAATAAACTGAATTACTTTTCAGATTTTAGACAAATATTTTGTAAACCTTTCAGCCACCGATATCATTGATTTAACACTCAGATTGACTTTGATATAAAAATTAACAATCCGAAGTAGTTTGTTTTGGAGACTTATGTTTCACAATAAGCCGAACCTAAATGCGTCACCGCTTATTGACAATCGCTTGTCAACTTTTATTACAAATCAAAACAGCAGTTGAGAACATAATTAGTTTGTTCGGGGTTATATATTCTAGACAAGAGTTTTACCATTAACCTCTACACTGTATTTCCAACCGGTGTCAATGTTTACTCCTGCATCTGTAAACACTTTCTCAAACTGTTTCTTTACTTTGTTACTTTTGGTGTTTATTATAACTGCATAGTCACCTAAAATAGAGAGGAGAAATTATAGTTATAAGATACATCATAACGTTTTTGTTAGGTAAGATAGTTTAAGCATAGACATGTTCGAAACCTTTAAACATGTGCAAGTAAATTGCCTTAAATGTAACATTTTCGAATAAACAGACAATTTATAGCCAACATACATACATGACATATCGGAAAGCATCATGTATTTTGATGGGAAACAAAATTTACATGCACATGCCTTGTGTAAAAGAGGATCAGAAACAAAACGGCTGGAGGTTTACCTAGGATCCACTGTAGAAGGTTAAATTGCCAAACCACACACATTCCTTCAATTACCGGTAACACCACCTATATTTGACATTGTATCGCCATCCCAACTAATAGTCATCATTTTTATGTTTATCTTATTAACCTATTCATGTTCAGCTTCCTATTATAGCCGACTAGCTCACTATTTGACTATCTAACAGAATAAGAACTAAAAAAAAGAATTTGCCACTTAATTTCTCATAACTTTGGCTTAATTAAATATTTGTTTTTTATTTCAAAAATGGCTTCATTATTTTTAAGCTCCAAAGTTCAAAAGTTTTGATAACTCTTTTTTCTTGTAAACTACATTGCAAGTAGTTGTACATAACAAGGGATTATTTTGTCTTAAAATGCTTCTTATAAACTTAATGTATGCAACGATAGTTTAACCTACATTTAATAACGAGCTTTCTAGTACTTTCGAATTTGTGCCGTTAATTTGTCTAAAGGCTTTAATGTACAATGGGGTTACTAGGTATTCATGTTGATGCAACCTGATTTCAAATGTGCCCGATATGTATTGTAGTGGCAGTTCCCAATAGAATATAACAAACTTTCTAACTGTCTACGATAATTGGCAATAAGAAATAAAAAAATTCTTGCAAATAAACACAATGTTCTAATGCACAAGTACATTTTCGTCACGACAGAAAACAATTTACTCACATTCAACGATTTTTCTATATCATACCCATGTGTTTCATCTAACTTCCTTATAAAAATCTTTGTCACTAGATAATACGTCATTTATACGAAAGTCACTTCTAATCACTTCTAGCTTATATTATTGAAGTCGGGAGTGACACTCAGCGATAGAAAATTGTCTCAATATGGTGATTAAGTTAATCTTCGTACTAGACTGCGGGACTTATAAGTCGTCAAAAGTTCTTAATTATCTTCGTCAATAGCACCTTATTGGCTGTACAATATAGTTATTTCCATTCACACGATTCTATGGTTTTATAACATGCATGAGATTATAAAGAAATTTAAAGTTTGTTTGAATTTTATTTCAATGTGTATAATTGGAACATTTTACTTTGAAATGACGTTTTAATGAAACATTGATTGAATTTGAATAAACCAAGACATTTTAAGAATCAATGCGTTGTAAGTCTTATATGTATGTCATTTAGCAAATGTTTATTGTTCCGAGATATTTTTATACTTTTTGATGTTAAACCTTAAATTAACCCTTCAATGCCATTAATTTAGTTCAACCAACAATTGCTCTTGACAAATTGGCGCCAAGTCAGTTTGAAAATATTTGATTTTCTAATGTCCAAGTGAAGATTAAGGTCACCGTGAGGTCACAAAGTAAAACAGTTGAAATTTAGTAACTTTTTGCTTTACTCCTAAACTGTGCGTTTGCGGCTATTTCATAGAGATGCACGAAAAAAGGGGTTAAAAATTGACATAAAGTGAGGGTGATAGCCAACTGGGGAAATACGTATTGACTTAACATAACTGTAAAAAGGGCATGGTTGGGCCATATAGCCTATTGCAGTGGATCCTAACGAGAACTGCACCAGTTTTCTTTTACATGGAAGGAATATACACAGGAGATATTCCAACATATGTTGAACATGTTCATCATATGTTAAACATATGTTCGAAAACAAATGTTCAAATGTTTGGTTCCCATAATATGTTTTCAAACATATGTTAAACATATGGTAACAAACGTCTTATAATTCGAAATGTGAGTTATGCATTGGCAATTCATTTAAAATGTTTTTCTTATTTTTTCTAACATATGTTTGTCATATGAAAACATTAAACATATGATGAACATATATTGTCAAACATGTTTATCATATGGGCACCAAACGTAAGGTGAACATACGTTTAACATAATGAAAACATTATGTTATTGCAAACATATGTTTAACATATATTGCAAATTTTCCTGTTTACTTTTGTTGCCCATACGGTACATTACCATGGTTTGCAGTCAAGTTTTCTGTATTATTGCTCAGAAACACCAGATTGGCGGGTGACATATATACATTGAAGAACAATGAAACCACTAACCTTCCCAAATTGATACACTGTCACTTGCATACTTGCTGCCTACTTGTGTGTGGATAAGAGTAACCCTCAGTATGATAAATTTACTAAGAATCAAAGAACTTAATTCTTCAAGATCTGTCTTGTTTGCAATAACAAATACAGCACCATTCCTAAAAATGAACAAACAAATACTTATAGATATATAAATAAGTTAAGCATGTTTCGACAGTTAAAAATGTTGTTAAAACATAATAAGCACTCCTAATGAAATTAGAGGTCAAAAGGGTATTATTTGTCCACTGAAAAATATTTTGCCATTTGATAAAAGATAACTTCTACCGATTGCTTCTTTTGTGAATCTGGACATTTACATGCATTTTTTTGGTATGATTTACTTGATCCATGTATGTGTTTAAGCCTGGCAGTATTCAAAAATCTAGCTTAACTTTATCCTTAAGCGTTATTTTCTAATAAGTTACATATCTCAGTTAAATCTTAATTAGCTTTTCAATTTGTAAACATTTCTAAAAAATGACATTTCATGTATTTATCATTTAATAAAGGTAATAACAAAACTACCGAACTTGAATGATCAATCTCATAGTCCAGAGAAAATGACAAAAAACGAATCAGTCATACCGGAGAATTGGTGGATCGCAATGGTCCTGACTTGGTACAGGCATTTCAAACGAAATGGTTGGTAAACTAGGTTTTATGGCACCAAACCTCCCTCTTCCTTTGCGATCTTAGGATCCGGTAATGACCATGGAACACAACATAGTTGTGAGACACAATTGGGATATTGAGGTGATCTTCTCAGTAGAGCAGACCAGTCAAGCACTATTTAAAACAATTAACTACCATATCTTTAACTCAATTTTGAACTTTTCTACTTGTGGCTGATAACAAAGAAAGATTTTTTTAGGGATCGTATGAGACGTATTTTCTTATAGCCCTGCTCCAAAAGTCGGTCACGAAGAAATCGGTGTCTGATAAATAAATCTGTGAAATATGTGCAAGCTTTGGCATATCGAATAAGTTGTGAAATATAAACACCGTTTGCAGGGGAAGTAGGTATATTGCTCTGTAGATTAGGAAAATTAATGATTTGAAAATTAAAAGCGTCTCTTAATTAAGACTCTTGAAAACACTTGATTAGAAATTAATATATAAGTGCTGTCAATTTGAATTGTTAAAATAAAGCATCAATTTGTGTTAATTTAGATATTAATGATGTATCCTCATCAAGTAACATGTGAAAAGCACTTTTAGTAACTCTATTACCGATATACATGGAAGTGCTACATTTTATAAAGGTTTATCAAGGCAATAATCAATTTGCAACAAAGTTTCATATAATAGATTTTTATGCGTGTATATATAAGTAAATCAAATTTTGATGCAGAAAATATTTCTGTCTCGAAAAAAATCTATTAATTTCTCAGGACGTCTTACTTCCCCAGAAATAATTTTGATGATTGAAAGCATTTGACATTAAATTATTCCAGTGGATTGAATGAAATGGGAATTGGAAATAATTTTCTGTTTTTATTTTTCTTGGAAATACGCAATTGAAGTGGAAATCAGATAAATTGCAGAATAAATCCTACTAAACTAACACTTATAAACATAAATTTAATAGAATGATTTTGACTTACGTAGTTTTAGGCTACAAATTACTACATAATTGACAGTAAGCATTTTATTGTGTCAATTTTTTAAGTTTCGAAGATGACATTGGTTTTCTCTTCTGTTTCTAAATTTAAATTTCTCATAGTTGAACGAGCATCATTTAAAACAAACAAACATAAAGAATACAGACATTGAAATAATGGTGAACTTTGCTAAAACAAACTTATTATTAGTGAATAGTTTTGTATATAAGTGGGGATTTTTTGTCATTATTCAAACCTATCGCGCTGTTAATACCCAATTTAGTTTGTAAAAATTCGGTAAAGGAAGATAAAACAAAACTCTATGACAAATAAACATCTGCACTTATCTGAGAGATGAAAATCTCATATTTGTCTATGAGTGCATGATGTACACCGATTTTTTGAGTGACGAATGCAACCGAGTAGCAATGTAGCCTTGTGATTACATTTTTTTGTTTCAAACGTGACGCTCTACCAAGGAAATTGGTGCAAGTCCCTCAAGCTCTGGAATAACGACTCGATTTTGATGCGTAAACTCCATAAGCTTGAGTGGACAGAATAATCCTATATTTGACTATGAATGCACGATGTCTACCGTAAAATTACTTGAGTGAAGACAGCAACCAAAGAAAACTTTTAACTACTACAAGATATCGTATTTTTTCTAAATTTTATATGAGAAAATATGAGCTGAATAGTGGTTCTACTGTTGTGCACAATAAATTAATGAAAGATGAAATCATTCCATTCATAAGAGCAGAGCAATCAAATTTACATATTCACATAGAAAAAAATTAAGAATCCCAAGACTTTTTGTGCTTTAAAATGATTTGAAACAATTTATAATTTTCATGATTTTGGTCAGTTTCAATTCTTCGATATATGATTTAAAGGATGTGAGCGTTCGGTCAAAAGCACGATTTCGCCTTGAATAGCGGCAGGAGATTAAAGGCCAAACTGGTAGTATGAGACCAAGGTACCACCAATCATTCATGTTAAAGGCCTAGGTAGACATATTCGAAATTGACTGTTTGACGACACAGTTTCAATCTTTTGATTATAATTTACATTTTCAAGTGCGATTTGACAATATATAACAGTTTAGAACATTTTTTGATTTACATAACATGTAATTAAAAATGTGGCTTTGGTCTTCGAAAAGTATGGTCACCGGAAGTTCTAAACTGTTATTATATTGTTAATTTTATAACATTGTAACATTGCCTACATATCGAGATTGATAAATACATGTATCGTTTCTAAGACACGGTCCTTTTCCATATATAGAGATGATATAAATAGTTTTATATATATTAAAATAACTTTGAACAACATAAAATATATTGCAGTATACATACAATAAAAGTACATAGACTAGACATATTTTTCTATGTAGAGTCAATGATGTATGTATATCCTTGTTATTATTTCCCTTTTTTCTAACAACATAATTTTATGCAAAATGTAATGTCACGAAACATTAACATTTCGAGGTTTTCTATCAACACATACCTTTCAGATTTTACTCTTTGTTTTATTTCAGGTGTATCTGTGGATAGGTCAATTCTGTTTTCTTTATCTTTCCAGGATTGTGACGTGTTTCCGGATAGGAAGTCAAACCATGGTATTATTTCTATTGCATGTTCCATTCTAAAACATTAAATTGAAACCAAGTACAAAAGTAAAGTGTAATGTCATACAGATATAAATTAGAACTGATAATTTAAATTAGAAATAAAATCGTCATACAGAAAACACCTAAGAGATACATTTAAAATCCGCACCCATTACGTGAGCAATGAATAAAACAGCAAAAAAAAAATCACGCAACGTTTATCACCATAGAGTTAATAAGATAATCCGGAAGGACGAACAGTTCCTGTGTCATTCAACAAGAGGTCGGGAGTTGGGTGTCCTACAATTGCACCTCTATTTATTATTTCAAGATTGAATAGGTCAACAAAAGAACACTTAGAGTGGTATTGACTTAGCATTTTGTTTCAAATTTGACTAAATGCGTTTTACAACTGAATTTGAGGGCAATAGTTTAAGATTAATTGATACATAATACTGTTAACGTTAAGTGTAATATTGCACTTGGCCGATGATAACAATTGTTCATTTTAACGAACACCAACATCTTTGTTTTCCGACAGTTTAGTCTTTATAATTTCATCTGTATGAATAATGTACATTAACCTCTCCCTTGCTACATAGTAGTATAAACTTTTACATATTTTGATAAATTCACGTTTGATTTTTCTTAAATGTCATATACTTATCTTTTTGATGAAATGTTAAGGTTCTGTAATACCGAATGCCTTTATTCTTTAATTTGATTTTGGACAATATAAAACCCTTATTTAAAATTTAATTAAAATGTAATTGAAAGAATCGTCACGAGTAAAAAGAATGGAACATCTTCGTCCTCAATTACAAATACTGTTCTTTGAGTGTCCTGTGGGATTTTGACTTTTGATTATCTACTATCCTTTATGATCGTCATCTTGCTCCCAAACGGACTTAAACCATGACCATCTGATTGAATTAAAGTAGATGTCGTTTTTAGTTATCTAATACTTTTAAACTTGCTTCAAGTAAACAAAAGCACAACCGTAATTGATAAAAACTACTTTTTTGGATACATGATTTTAATAAATCATTGCTTTCCTTTGATCCAGTTTTTTTTTAAAGTTGCCTTGATTTTATTTAAAATACCATTTCTTTGGCACAAAATTATATTTATCAACAATTCCAGAAGCGTTCTTGCATTAATAACCTTATTGGGTGTTATAATTCAAAATATTTTTGCTAACACATTTTCTATATTTTGATGTAAACATTAGACAAACACTTCATAGAAATGGAGTTTTTGACAAGTTTTTTAACAGTCAAAAAGTGGTTTGGTTCTTGCTATAATCGGTACGGATGACAAATACATATATTTATTTTATCTTTATTTATTTGACTTTTTGATTTCTGGTTACGTGTTGTTTTTTATGCAGTGTACAAATCTATTTATGCATTTTTGTGCTATGTTAATGTATTTAATAACTCCCTGTTATCTTGTTTATGTCTTTTTTCATGTCATTTTGATTCAGAACACAGTAAAATCAAATGCACCAAAACACAATACAGCCAGATATTATTTACCATTTATATAATAAAATGAGACTGATGAAACCATAACTGCCGATATATATTCTCTTTAACAATGCAAGTTAGACATAAAAATCGAAGATTCTGGCTGATGTAATATGAAAAGTATTCATAACATTTATATCATCATTTATTCAAAGTTATTGTTACATAGTTGAATTATTGTATATAGCGGAAAACCTTCTATTTAAAGAGTTGTTGAATCTGATTTAGGTTATAAATGAAATACACAGGTTACTTTACATTTCTAGAAGTTCAGATTCAGATTCTAAATATATTTTAATTTTGAAAAAAGTAACGTTTGTCCTCTGATAACGGTAAGTCCAAATTAATTTTACATTTTATTGACGATAGTTAATTTTAAAAGTCAACAACATGCTGTTTATGACCTATCACAGAATTAGTGATCTTATTAATTAATTTATAATGGACCTGAATTTGTACAGCCATTGCTGATCGTTCTGGTGTGGCCCTTTGGCACTTCTTTGCAGCTTGTCAATAAAAAAAGCTGTACAGGTTGAACCACAAATTTTAAAGCTTAAATCTCTACTATGTACTTTAAAATTTTAGTTTTTAGTTTAAAAGTGAAGTACTTCGTTTATTGCATACTTGGTATTTTACAAAGATATCTGAAAGGTCCAAAACCTGTACTTTTGCTAGATTTGCAATCTGGACGAAGTTCTAGAAGTAAGATTATAAACCTTAACCCGTCCATAAAGTGCAGAATAGAAATTCCAAGCAAAAACAAAAACACAGTAACATATCCGAAGCATTGAATACGAAAGCTCAACAATCAAATAGAAAACGAAAGAGCAAATATGAAATTACATACAAGAAAAAAATCATAAACCGCTACTATATGAATGTTAATAAAATGCTCATATTTTATTTGAATTGGGTGGATGTACTTTTACTCTTCGTGTGACGTTCAGGAAAAAAAATTGGAAAGAGACAAGTTATAACACATGCCATTATACATCTCTACGAAGTTACCTGCTTATTTATTAAAAAATCGGACAGCTACTTTATTTTAAACAATAAGTACAGAGTAATACGTTATGAACTTGTAACACTCCTAAACATCAAGTTTATCCATGCAATCATAGATCATGTAGATTAACCATTAACTAAAATAGCGCCTACCTTTATGCACAATTCATTCCAATGACAGTAAATAGAATAAACTAAAACCAAACAAAACTTTCCCTCTTATCTGTTTCAGGATGATTGAAATCAATGTCCAAATCAGATAAATGTCTAGTATTTCTCAATTAGAACAATTAATTCCCAGCCGTTTTCTATTGCAATTCTCTCTATTATTTGATTAGCTATGTTCTTTTTATGCAATGAACTCAAGTTTCTACAGAATTGATTACACGTTAAACAGGAGGAATATTTTACTTGTCACAGACCAATACATTTTACACGAAAAAGAATTGTTAATTTCATACTGCCGAGAAGGAAACTCCAAATTAGTCTTCTAAAATAGCATCTGATAAACTGGATAACATCTTGAGCGGACAATGGTTTACAGTCTGATGCAGTTTACGAACATATTGCATTATCCTCGGTACTGGGAATGAATTTATGAGATAGTTGCACGAAACGTACTGTAAGCCACCTCGGCCGTGCCCTGTCCGCGACACGACCGTGGCGGTTTACGAATGATAGGACCAATAATCATACTAACTTGTGAAGTATATCAAGAGGCTTCAAAGATAATGGAGACTGTAATTCAAACAAATGATTATTTATTAACGTTAATTATGTTGACATGTATATCCATACAGTTTACAATATGACATGAAATAGTCAAAGGTGGTGTCCGACGTGTTGGGAGAATGGTTCCATGGTTTAGGTCTTCCTCTCCAGCGGCAGTGGCATTCTTCTTTTAGGGTTCCTTTCCTTCTTAAAGTATTGTGTGACCAGTTAATCCAAACCTGAGATAAAGCTATGGATCCGTCTTCCTTATTGAGCAAATAACGTCTGCTATGTGATTTCTGTGTTTTCTAATTGAGAGTCCCTTGTCCAGAAGTCCTTAAATGTTCCAGTCCTCCGACAGCTACTAATGATCATGAGTCCATGTCGTAAAATTTCCTTATCCAATAATTCAAGTAAAAGTTCCGAGTCCAAGATCCAATGCTTGGTGGCTTGTGTTCTAGCATTGTCTGGGTAAAGGTTCCGAGTCCATGATCCAATGTTCCTAGCGTCCTCCAAGTAAAGGTCCAAAGCCAAAGATCCAATGTACCTAGAAGTCCTCCGAGTGAAGGTCCGGAGATCCTATGTTCCTAGCGTCCTCCAAGTCCAAGATCCAGTGTGTGACAGCTTGCTCCCTATTTCTGCTGGATTAGCATAATATTGACGTTACGCTAATAATTCCCTTGATAGCTTCTTTTGTATAAATGTTTCCATATGATCATCTAATGTAAACGTCTTGTGGTACCGTTCTTTACATTCCTTGTTCCAAGGTGCTGTTTGCCGCTGGAGAGACGTTCAGCTATCTGCCATTGTGAAGTGCTCGCTCGCTTTTATAAGAAGTCAGCGACGTCACATGACGTCATCAACCAATCAGCGTTTGTCCTTTTTCCGTAGCTGGAACTATAGTGATCCAAGAGACGTCAGATCCAAATAAATAACCTGCCTGGGGTTGTCCTCTGCTTGCCCTTTTACTCTAGTTTAATCCTGAAGTTGATTCATATATAAATTTCTCCCAGAAACGTTAGATTAACGTCCCGACACCACTTTTTACGTGCGTAACAATACCTAAAATAATTCACTCAAGTTATCAAAAATACGACATAAAATAGTTCCTTATTTGCCCTTCAATTACTTCATAAAATGAGCGGCCGGCAGTCTATAAATTATTTATTTACTTTTCGTATCTTTAGAGTGACACTCGATCGACAAAATAACTTTATAAAGTGCAATGTTAATATCTTCAAATACGTTTCATTCCCCATATGATTTTAGCCGGCGAAATGTCAACAAAAATGAACATGACTTTTTTCTGCTTTATAAAAGATTTCCTAGCAATAAAATATGAACAGGCATCATATCATTGGCATGAAAATGTGCCTTAACAATAAATGCCTAATTGAAAAGGTAAGACTATGAAGCTAAACCATGGTACATGCCTTAAACTTAGTTTCACATTGCACAAAAACATTGACAAACTTTCACTGGTTATAAATCAAGATTATTTTCTTCCTATTACTCTGACTGATGCTTAACAAAATTATTATTGCAACACATAATCCATGTGCCAAATGACATCTCATATACCAGGTTATGAAATACTTAAACAGGGTGAAAAAGGTCTGACAATAAGAAACCCTGTTTCTTACACTCCCCCCAACTTAATAAAATGAATTCTCCTGAATTCAATGCAAAATCAGAAATATTACAATACATATAATGTCATTAAATTGTTCATTGTTTTCATCTTCATCTTCATTGTCTGTTCCAAATCAGTATCCTCATCTTGCTCATGGTCATCATATAAATGCTTGTCATCTTTGTCTTCATCTTCTGTCCTCAAGTTAATGTTCATCATCTTCTCCATCGTCTTCTGCTCCCAGCCTCCTGATTTAATGCTGACATCAGGATCATAATGGAAACTCGTAAGTCATGTCAGGTCTTATCTTTTCTACTATAACTTGTCCATCACTTCTCCTTACTTTTCCCTTCTGATTGACCTGTCTATCCTCTAGTTCCTGTTCCTGAAAGTATCTATGGTTCTCCTGGTTCCTGGTGTTTTTGGCTTATCCAAGCCCTTCTTTATGTTCATGCCTACTTCTCCATCTGGATGATGGGATCCTCCTGAATTTTTTTCTCCTGGCTGTGTGATTCCTCTTGATTCTTCTATACCCCTGAGGCTGCTGTTGTCCTGGTTCAGCATAAGTACATCATCCTGGCTCTACGGGTCTACCACTACGAAACGTTCGTGGTGCCCAAATTTCAAATGTACAAGTCCACCACTACAGAACATTCGTGGTTACTTGTCTCAACTGCTTCTTCAGCTACACCAGTGGTTCTCCTGACCACCCAGGGCAACCACTACAGAACATTCATGGTTCCTTTAATCCACAATACAAGCCTACCACTACAGAACTTTCGTGGTTACTTGCCTCTTCTGGTACACAACTGTGCACGTGGTTCTCCTGACCACTACAACTCGTGGTTCTCCTGACCACTACAACTCGTGGTACTCCTGACCACTACAACTCGTGGTGCTCCTGACCACTACAACTCGTGGTTCTCCTGACCACTACAACTCGTGGTGCTCCTGACCACTACATCTCGTGGTGCTCGTGACCACTACAACTCGTGGTTTTCCTTCACCACTACAACTCGTGGTGCTCCTGACCACTACAACTCGTGGTTCTCCTGCTCATACAGGTCTACCACTACAATAAAGGTAATAACAAAACTACCGAACTTGAATGATCAATCTCATAGTCCAGAGAAAAATGACAAAAACGAATCAGTCATACCGGAGAACTGGTGGATCGCAATGGTCCTGACTTGGTACAGGCACTTCAAACGAAATGGTGGGTTAAACCAGGTTTTATGGCGCCAAACCTCCCTCTTCCATTACAACTTATAGTTATCCACAATCAATCCACCTTTTCTTCTCTCTGGTCTTCAAAATATGTCCCTGGTTCCTTATATCATCTTTATCCTCTTTGCTGTAAAAATGGCGATCTTCTACTTTCATCTTAATCATGTTAATTATCATTGTCGATGTCACAGGCGTTCACAGTGCTGGAAGTGCTTTGATTTCTGTTTCCGACTAAATTGGCTGCTGATTTCCTACTTTCATCCTATTTTTACAGTTCTTGGATTTTGTCTTCATGCTCAATGACTACATGTAGTAAAAAGTAATTTCATCATTACAATATTTCTTTTTCAGGCATCTTCATGGTGTGAGAAAAGACGCATTTCTGAGATTATCCAATGTTTTTCAAATTTATCCAAAGCATTTTGTCATCTCCAATAAAATTTCATATTTCAAATTATCATTAACTACAGCAGGCGATGGAATGGTAAGTATGATCTTGTGCTTCAAATAAAAAATAATATAAAACCAATTGTGTTATTTATTTCTTCGCCTCAGACATTACTTTATTCATATTGGCATTCATCCGGCAGGTATAGGTGTCACTGAGCAGAGCTTCACTTGGTATTTGCCTTGGTGTCTCTTTGATTCTCCATGTTCTAACATTCAATCTTGTCAGGTGTTTCTTTTTCCTTAAATAGCATCAAATGGTATCAGCCAGATAATCCAGGGATCTCTTGTTTTGTTGTGGATTCATCTCGTCCTACTCTTCCTGAAAGAAACCCTCCATGGTTTTTCCTGGGCGACTTATCTATTGGTACTTAGTCCACATTTTGACTAAGGTTGGTTAGCCACTGGGTGATCAAGCCAGTCCTAACCTACCAGATAGAAAATTAATCTGCCCGGCCACAGGTATACCTACTTATACCTGAGTACGTGCGCACGATTTTCCAATAGACAATCCCCGAACATTCCACCATGTGTCATTTCCAGGTGATGTTATCTTTATATTGATCGCCTCCCTTGCTTTATTGTTATCATTTCATGAGTATGTTCTTATTGTCACTTTTTCTTTCTAAAAGGTCTTCTTGCACTTCCGTAGTAAAAGTAAAATCTCGATTTTCTGCAAAATGTTCCAATTTCTATAAATGTTTCTTTAAATTCCCTTTAGTCCTCAAACTTCGAAAACTCTTGCTAGATACTGGCATTAAGAATTCCAAAATTTCCCTATTTATTCCCCGAAATATGATTTAATTATAATTCAATTCTGAGCTGGACCTCTTTAATTCTAAAATTCCGTCTGGTGAAGGTGTGCGTCAAGGTAGTCATCTATTTCCTCTTCTAAATATATGAGTTTTATGCTGGAAAGTTACTGCTACTTTCTTTTAAACATAAGGTATGGACAATCCCTCTTGAAATGGCCAAATAAATTGCAAATAAAACATCTTTTACTTCTTTTGTGCTGTTTGTTCGTGGGCCTTCTATGAGTCTTCTCTTCTATTAGGGATTTGCTGTCAAAATAACTTTTATTTTTCAAGTTTATATTCTTCGATTCTGTTTGACAATTTTTCTTTTCGTGTGTTGAATTAATTTTTCTGCTTTCTTTGTGATTATTTATTATTTCTTCATATGCCTCTATTACTTCAATAGCATCTTCTAACGTCTTGCAATTCCGATCAAAACAGCGAACTTTTATTTCTGGTTTCATTGATTTATATATCTGATCCAATGCTAGAGATTCTTGTGTGTTGGCGTCAAAATTCCCGTAGGCCCTTCTAGATAACTTGCGTAAATCGTCTGCAAGTGATGTAATGGATTCTCTGAAATTTCGTCTTCTGTTTTCAAATTCCCGTCTCCATTTTAAGATTTCTCCTTTTCTTGTTTCTCCAAATCTTTTCTCCAGTTTCTTCCTTAATAAAATGTAGTCTTCCCTATCCCACTTCTGACACCAAATTGTAAGCCACCTCGGCCGTGCCCTGTCCGCGACACGACCGTGGCGGTTTACGAATGATAGGACCAATACTCATACTAACTTGTGAAGTATATCAAGAGGCTTCAAAGATAATGGAGACTGTAATTCAAACAAATGATTATTTATTAACGTTAATTATGTTGACATGTATATCCATACAGTTTACAATATGACATGAAATAGTCAAAGGTGGTGTCCGACGTGTTGGGAGATAGCGCATGGTGGTTCCATGGTTTAGGTCTTCCTCTCCAGCGGCAGTGGCATTCTTCTTTTAGGGTTCCTTTCCTTCTTAAAGTATTGTGTGTCCAGTTAATCCAAACCTGAGATAAAGCTATGGATCCGTTTTCCTTATTGAGCAAATAACGTCTGCTATGTGATTTCTGTGTTTTCTAATTGAGAGTCCCTTGTCCAGAAGTCCTTAAATGTTCCAGTCCTCTGACAGCTACTAATGATCATGAGTCCATGTCGTAAAATTTCCTTATCCAATAATTCAAGTAAAAGTTCCGAGTCCAAGATCCAATGCTTGGTGGCTTGTGTTCTAGCATCGTCAGGGTAAAGGTTCCGAGTCCATGATCCAATGTTCCTAGCGTCCTCCAAGTAAAGGTCCAAAGCCAAAGATCCAATGTACCTAGAAGTCCTCCGAGTGAAGGTCCGGAGATCCTATGTTCCTAGCGTCCTCCAAGTCCAAGATCCAGTGTGTGACAGCTTGCTCCCTATTTCTGCTGGATTAGCATAATATTGACGTTACGCTAATAATTCCCTTGATAGCTTCTTTTGTATAAATGTTTCCATATGATCCTCTAATGTAAACGTCTTGTGGTACCGTTCTTTACATTCCTTGTTCCAAGGTGCTGTTTGCCGCTGGAGAAACGTTCAGCTATCTGCCTTTGTGAAGTGCTCGCTCGCTTTTATAAGAAGTCAGCGACGTCACATGACGTCATCAACCAATCAGCGTTTGTCCTTTTTCCGTAGCTGGAACTATAGTGATCCAAGAGACGTCAGATCCAAATAAATAACCTGCCTGGGGTTGTCCTCTGCTTGCCCTTTTACTCTAGTTTAATCCTGAAGTTGATTCATATATAAATTTCTCCCAGAAACGTTAGATTAACGCCCCGACACCACTTTTAACGTGCGTAACAATACATAAAATAATTCACTCAAGTTATCAAAAATACGACATAAAATAGTTCCTTATTTGCCCTTCAATTACTTCATAAAATGAGCGGCCGGCAGTCTATAAATTATTGATTTACTTTTGGTATCTTTAGAAAGACACTCGATCGACAAAATAACTTTATAAAGTGCAATGTTAATATCTTCAAATACGTTTCATTCCCCATATGATTTTAGCCGGAGAAATGTCAACAAAAATGAACATGACTTTTTTCTGCTTTATAAAAGATTTCCTAGCAATAAAATATGAACAGGCATCATATCATTGGCATGAAAATGTGCCTTAACAATAAATGCCTAATTGAAAAGGTAAGACTATGAAGCTAAACCATGGTACATGCCTTAAACTTAGTTTCACATTGCACAAAAACATTGACAAACTTTCACTGGTTATAAATCAAGATTATTTTCTTCCTATTACTCTGACTGATGCTATTGCAACACATAATCCATGTGCCAAATGACATCTCATATACCAGGTTATGAAATACTTAAACAGGGTGAAAAAGGTCTGACAATAAGAAACCCTGTTTCTTACAGTACTTTACGAGAACGGTACTGCATATTTGATAGACTTCTTTTAGGAAAGATTAATGCAAGCATTAAACTAAATAACAGCTTCATATATAGCACATATTTAAACATCTCAGTTATGTTAATTATATAAAACTTTCACTTAAAATAATGTTAAGTTTTATGAAACATTTTTTCGTGGTTTTCTAGTCGTATTTATGGATATGAGTCGTCCAAAACCCTGCCAATGTGACCTAATAATGTATGAGGACACAATTATATGAAAGTGTGTATTAGACAAAGTATTTTTATATTAACAAGATACGTTTGTATTAAGATTGAAATCAGCTTTTTAAAAAGCAGATATACATTTTTCTAGTATATAGAAATTGTTGCTTAATTCTGTCATCGGTAGCATAATTTCACTTTTTAAAACTTCAGATGCAAAGATCGCTACTTTGAAAGGACACATGAATCTCAATATGCATGCATGTGACATAAAAGAGACAAGAGTGAACTCGTGTATAGAAAGTTGATAAGCTTATTTATTGTCTGGAATTTTGTTGTCATTTGTATTTAGTGTAAAAAGCTACATTATATCTGTCAACTGCTCAGCTCTTGTGGATAAATGAAATAAAAACTAGGTAAGATTATTCAGTGTTGTAATTTATTTTATTTCAAAGATTAACCATTGTTGAAAATTATTTGCAAATGTTTCTGACATGTATGTTATATAAAGAAATCAAACACCCGGTTAACGCGATCGTACAACGTCTATGCAAAACAAAACTTGAGAAGTTTTACGCCTAAACCTGCTGTAGAAGGTCAAGTTATTATACAGAGAAACTTGACCGTGGCCTAAAGTAAGTCTAAGTGTAGAGAAAATGACCCTTTTAATAAACACAAATCCCAGAGACAAAACGAAGGCTTCTTGGAGCTGTTGCAGATAGCAAATCCACAGCTCATAGATGTATCAATTATTTTCATTTAACCAGTGCAATCAATCATTTACAACTTGCCACAAATGTTTATACAGAATAATGATGGGGATTTATTCTGCAAAAGGCATGCACTTTGTAACAAAACGTATCAATTACCTTTTTGTTTCTGTTTTTATTTTTATTTTCAATATTCAGGACACTAGAATCATGCCAAGGTTGTTAAAATCATGTTATCAGACACAAAGCGGCTTTTCATAAAAGGGTTTTTACATGCAGCTTTATTTACACTATTAAAAAAAGCCTAAACATAAAATACAATTATTTTCATTCTGCGAAAGTCGTATGTAGGAGCACTTTGAAGACATAATCAATCAATTTGAATAATGGGTGTCCATTATTTTGTTAGTTAGCCGGAAGTGAAGATGGTATAACCTTATTAATATTGACGCTCTAAGTCTGAAGGATGCTTGAAATAGGAAGCCAGAAATTAATGCTTAGTTTTTGCATCATTCAGATCGTTGGGAGAAAGGAAGGTTAAAAATACTTTATGACGTACAAAATGACTTCATTTGATTTATTCTTATAATTTTTTTACGGATTAACACCATTATGTTCGGAATAAATCACGAGAATTTACAAAGATACAGTTATCGGCAGTGTGACTCAATTTTGCTGTTTATTAGGTTGATTAAAAAAACATCCTCTGTGCTACTATAAAATATAGTGCAAACAGAATGCAAAGGAAAGAGTTAGATTTCGGGTTTTGCATGACAAAGAAAGCTAAGCAACCAAACTTGCGATTAAAAAAAAAGCATACAAAAAATATTCAATTATAACATCGCTAAATTTAACCCATTAGTTCTTATAGAAATTCGTCAAAGATTCTAGTCTTTTAACATTTCCAAAGAATATAAATAATCTTGCATATATTTTAAACAGCATTGAACATGTATACACGTCAGTGCAAATATTAAAAAAAAATATAATGAAATATTTTGTTTCTTATTTTAAGTCAATTTTAATTACAGACACAGTTTTCTTCATAGGTGATATGGCAATGTCCCATTTGATAGTTTGTCACGCTGTTTACGTTATTGGTGTCTTTCAGTTGGATAAATACTGTTTAAACTTGTTTAACTAAAACTAGACATTCTTTAAATTGTTATCATTTATGTTCTGTTGGTTGGTTTATTTGTCTGTGTGTGCAATGTTATTTGTGAAAACATGGTATTAAAAGTCAGAAACATATTTTCTTTGAAACCCCATGACGCATAAAGCTGCCGACTACCTAATGGATTGCGAGGCAGTTAGAATACCCATGAAGTACCAAAAGCATGTATTGCAAATAACCAAAGCCTGACTGAAATATGCGCACTATCAATTCCAAGAATTAAGTCCTAATTGGTTTATTATTATTGTCGTTTTCCATTCGGATATTTCCTCCTTTTAATATAAACGTCAAATAAATTGCATTCAAGTAAGAGCATGAATTCAATATTGGATTAGGGCTAAATCTTACATTTAAAATGTATACAAACCGTTTGTTATGTTCAGTAAAATATAAAGATTCCAAAATCATTCCATGTCAAGATATACAAGGGATATTGTCGGGAAAATCAAAGGACCAATATGTCTGCAATTGAATCACGCTATCTCCGGTAATCTTGTTTCTTTTTACATTTAATTCTATATGGAATGAGCTATTTTACAGATAAAAGTTTTCTTGACAAACAAAAGAAAATACAGGATTTTTTAATGCATAAATGTAATCGATTTAAGATAGAGATAATCTGCTTGTAACATCAAGGTTCGACATTTAATGAATTTTCCACACCTACTAAAAAAAATGTTTTTTGTATTGATAAATTATTGCATTAATATTTATTGGCAAATTTGTGTGTTAAAAAACGATTGTATTACTCCGATGCTAGATTAACTACATTTTTAAATAAAAATAGAAAGTCATGAAACTTGTAAAAGAGCATTTTTTTTCATCCAGAATGGACAACGACCAATAGCTTGTTATTTAAAGATGAGCAAAAAAATGAACCCATACTTAAAATGAAACAAATCGCATCAACAAGACAATCAATCAGTCAAGTCAATCTCAATGACCTCTTCACAGACTCCCTGTGCCTGCTTGGTTAGAACGGATAGAGAATATGCCCGAATCTGTGCTTAGCTTGTTGGTACAAGTTAGTAAAGAGGAATCTAAAGTATCCAAATGATTGACGCTTTTCCCACAGAAAATAAAAAAAACCTATATTTTATAGTGTGTCCAAGGTGGTGGAATAGGGGTCATAATACGCAAAAACATAGCGAAGCATCATGAGGAGATAAGTACTGTGTTCCTCGGATGCTAAGAACACCGCTACAGGTTTGAATATAAGCAGCATCCACATGAATACCTGGAAAAACCTACTTATCCTTACATTAAAAAATTGCCTTAAAATGTTGTTTCTCCATTGATTGTGTGTTTTCATCACACACGTTATAAGATCATGTTCATTGTATATCCCCTTTCAAGCCTTCTTCTTCATATAACAATATGACAGGGAGTAAAGCTATAGCTAACTCACTGGCATAGACGAGGCAAATTAAATTGAGATATTAAGTAAGGATTAAATTTAATTAAAAGAGACGACTTTAATTTTCAAATTATTAATTTCCCTAACCTTGAAAGCAACATACCTACCTCACCTGCTGACAGTGTTTATATTTCATAACTTACTCGATATGCCAGGGCTAGTACAAATTTTTCTGATTTTTTAATGCGACACCGTTGTCTCCGTGACCGACTCTTAGACCAAGGTTTATCAGCCACTGGTGGAAAAATTCAAAATTCAGTTGTACGTTTTGGTTAGTGATTGTTTTGATTAGTGTTTTGATGATTGTTGTACCGAGATGATCATCTTATAATCCCTATTATGTCTTCATAACCGTGTTGCAGTGTATGTTACTACCGGTTTCTTAAGATCGCAAAGGAAGAGGGAGGTTTGGCGCGCCATAAAACCTGGTTTAACTCACAATTTCATTTGAAAAGCCTGTACCAAGTCAGGACCATTGCGATCTATAACTATTCTGGTGTGTCTTCCATATTTTGTCTTTTCCTTTGGACATTGAGATTGATCCTCCAAGTTCGGTAATTTTGTTATTACCTTTTATTTTGCAAAAATCCATCTAGATGAACGAATAGTATAGTTGATACTGTGGATTCATTTATTTTCGAAGGTATCAATTTTCGTGGTTTAATGAAAAAGGAATATGTTGTGCATTGTTGAAATGTTGAATTCGTTGTTCCTTAGTCTACCGCATACAGATCAATGATAAATTCCTTTTCGAAAGTTATAAAATTTCGTGGGTCAAAGCTACTCACGAAAACCACTAAAATTGATACCCACGAATAATAATGAAACAACAGTACTTGAATGAAATAAATACGTGCAAATGCTTAATATGTAGATAGAAAAAAAAATATTAATCAAACGTATATGAAGTATTTTTAGATCTAGATTTAAGTATAATCAATGGAAAATTACACACTAAAATATATGATAAACGGGATGACTTTTCATTTCCTATTGTGAATTTTCCTTTTCTAGAGGGAGATGTACCACTTGCTCTGTCTTACAGAGTATATATATCACAGTTGGTAAGATATGCTCGGGTCTGCAGTGGTGTGTCTGATTTTAATGATAAAAACCAGTGTATTACAAAAAAAAATACTAAAACAAGGATATCGTTACCACAAATTAGTGAAGTCGTTTACTAAATGATATCATAAACATCTATACCTTATTGGAAAATTTAACTGTACACGACGAACTTTGATTGTAAAGGGAATATACTATCCAGATTTCTACGGTAATGTTGTTTATAAAGCAAATAAATTCAAAAACAATCCTATGGGAATGCAAAATTGGCTTAAAACTTTAGTAAATAAAGGTTATGAAATGGATATTTAAGTAAAATCTTTGAATTTAGTCTTCTTTGGTAAAACTATTGATAATTTGATACTTAATTTAAAATGTTAATTGCCTTTTTATACTTTTTTATACTTTTTATACTTATGTCATTTTTTAGCATTACAGCGGTCAAGTTTGTCGGTTTTGTGTGATGATGCATCATCAAATCATGAATTGTTTGACGTTTTGTGTCGGATTTAAAATCGACATACTTGATTTTTTTTTAACATCAGTCGATGGATGCTTCTTAGCTAGCTGTCAGTAACTCTCAAGAGAGTATCTCTACGTCCCATTAATTACTTGTTGTCCTTTTGTGTCAGATACTCTCTTATTGAATTGAACTTCTATCGATTTGATTTTTACTGTGTGTTAGTTTGTGCTTTGTTATTGATTATCAATAGGGGGAAGGTTGGCGCCAAAAAACTAGTTTAACCCCGCCACATTTTAATGTGCCTGTCCTGAGCCAGTCATCTTTATCAAAGCTTATATTTGTATTTAGTCGAATTTATGTTAATTGTTTTTTGTCAAGAAGAGGGTCTTTCATTGCACTTTGGGATTGGTCTTGAATCATATGTATTTTATTTTCAATCCAGGGGCAAATTGAAAAACAGCGAGCAGCGACCGCTGGTCACATTGAAGACAGCTGGCTGTTTTCCATTGAGGATATTTAAAATATACGTTTATTATGTAGATTGTGTCGCGTACACTTATTCCACATATCATTTTCTTCTATAGTAATATCCATGTTAGATAATATACCAAATAACACAAGAAACGCACCACTTCCATTCATTTCCTTTGAAATAAAAGTTTAATAGCAAATATCCATTAAAGTACCTGTTTGAATGATCTGAGATTTTGGCACAGCATGTTTGGGGTCAATAACAGTAATCGCTGCAAATTTTGAGAAATTCTGATAAATTTTAAGAAAATATGATGCCTTTTCAAACGTGTAACAAGAATCGAGGCTGAGTTTTTTTTTCACAAAAACTTGTCAAACTTTTCGGAAGCATGCATTTTCAAATTGACCAATCTAAGATCTCGTTTTTTTTAACTTATTTATGAAAATGTCTTGCTCTAAACGCGGTAGTGCCAATAGCAAAAATTAAGGCTTGGATTTTTTTCAAAATTTTGTTTGATTTATCTTGAATAGACAAAACGTGCGTCAGGCGTAGCAGAATTTAATGTCTGGAACTTTGTTGTCATTTTAATTTATAGCATAAAAGAATTTATATAATTTTCAAAATCTTTTAAGAACTCTGATAGAAAAGAAGTGGTGCGTTATTTGTGGTGCTGAGTATATTTTTGGATTTTTTTTACTGTGGTGTCATTTCTTAAACAACGTTTTAACGAGGGTGTCTGTCAAAATGTCGATTGAGGTATTTAATCATATTCTTGACATGCATAGTTCGTGTAGTATTCTTCCATCAGCACTATTTGAATCGCATTAAAGGGTAGGTAGAAAGCCAAGAACAACTGAGAGAGAAGTATTCGTTACCCTACTTTTCCAAATTGGAAGCTAAACCTTGCTCCGATGAAATCGACCATGTCCAATACAACGAAAACAACCTTGTCATTTGAATTTTCAATGAGAAAGTTTAAAAAAATATTATTATAATTCATGTTAAACAAGTATGACAACCAGGCTAGGTCCTTTCTATAAGCAGCGGTTATCATTCCATTGGCTTCAACATTACAAGCAAAGAGTGTATGCAAATAAAATGTTTAGTTTCTAATGCTTTATACTTGCAAATGCAAGTTATGTTTATCTTAACTTTAAAACATATTATTCTTAAACAAGTAACATATTCATAAATATATTGCACATTTTAAGACTTTTGACTCTTTCCTATTTATTAGTGTGTGCTTCCTTGTCTTCATTTTTGAAGAAATTATTAAACGATGACTTAATTTCAGTATTTAGAGATTTTTAAAGAATTAAATTTAATGTATTTACTTTTACTTTTCAAATGCTAATAAAAGTATGTAGTAACATACAATCCTAAATCATTCTAAAGCTTATTTTATTTACCTTAAATGGAATTACTAGTCTTTCCTTAATTCCAGTGAACGTGGTTGAATTAATTGAGCTCTTTAATATGTTATCAATCTCGTATCCAATGAAACGTTAGGTAAACTGATTGCAAATGCAAAATCCATATTCTTTACATTAGATATTTAGTTTTTTTCCTTGTTACGAATTTATCGAGTATGAAAACTCTTTGTTTTAAAGGGATGTATAATATTTAATTATTATCAATTTCTATAAAATTGAGAGCCTGGGGATTCGTAAATTGGTAGAATTAACTTCACATCAATATGCACCTGACGCAAAACACATGCACTTTAATTACAACTATATAAGCAACGAGGCTAAAATTAAGGTAATAACAAAAGTACCGAACTAGGATGATCAATCTCAAATGTCCACGAGAAAAACAAAGCAAGGAAAACACCCCAGAAGAATTGAAGACCCCAATGGTCCTGACTTGGTACAGGCTTTTCAAAAGACATTGTGGGTTTTTTGGCGCCCCCCTTTCCATTGCGATCTTTTGGTCTGGTAGTCCGGTAGTAGTCAGATAGTAAAAAAGAAAATTAACAAAATACACGTATATTTATCAACAAAATACCTTGCTTTCCCGTATCGTTTTTATGTAGATAGATAATGGATATGGTAGGGTAAACTGGAACGTGTGTTATGTTTTACAACATCTCGTTTTTATGTAGTAATACATTCTTCATTATGGAAAAGAATGGCTTTCAGTCTTTACACCTACCCCATTAAAGTTTAAATTTGTTGCGGACGGCATTGAGCATACTCTTATCAGATTCTACAAAAGGTCTTGAACGTGGATGGTGAATTGATTTGCCCATACACGGTACAGCCGTGTTTTGCTCAGGAGGACCAGTGTCGACCCTTTAAGTAATCTTCACAAATGGTTTTAACAGAGAGTCGGAAAATTGGTTCATGAAATTTTTCCTCTTCCGAACCATGGACCAAATGACAAACCTTGTTGGAAGTAATCTAAACATGCTAAACTGTTACACATGTAACAATCGTCGAGCTTCCTGTGAGTACAAAAATCAGTCGATCATCTATAAGCCCCTTCTATTGTCAATAAAACAACATCACTTAGGTTGTTTAAGTTGGTTGCCCTTAAAACAAAGTCTTTAAATCAAAAGTGTTCGATTCATGTAAACTATATTCAATAGATTTTGTTTCGATTCGGTTTTCACATGTCAATATACAACGGGAAATAAGCGGCAATCCTGTTTATTTAAAATGATAGAATAAAAAAAAAGCTTTTTACTTTAGTTGACATGAAAGAAATTGTAACAAGATAAGGCGGCGTTTGTTTACTTATGTTACTAAAGACAAACAACATTGACAAGAAGACACTAAAAAGCAATCTTACTAATGGGCATCGTATAGGATAATTGAATCAAATACTTTAACTAAGGATATATATATTCAAATTATAACCAGAGGAAGATAACAAAGTTGTTTAGAAAGCAGTAACTCATATTGTCCTGTTTCGTTTGAAGTTTTATTCAATTATAATTAAAAAATGTTTAATCGTATTTTTTAAGAACACAAAATCTAAACAAATATTTTGTTTATTAGTTATTTATTTTCTCCTGACGACACGAGTTTGGATATATCAGCGAAATCAACATGAACAGAACGACATATGATTGTTAAGGTCATACTGAGACCTGCAACAGCGTGAGAGGATCTCGGAATATGGCATCTCATACAACCTTTGAACCACCGTCAAATTGGTCCTATGTAAAACGTTGATATTGATTTCGCATTCAACACTGAACATTCCATACGCTTAATAATGAACCAGATTTCAAATGTACCAATGGAGGAACCGAATGTCTCAAGTACGGGAAGACCAAGACATTACATCATCACAAAACCATACAATATACACATTGCAACCGATTTTGAAACCGAAATCAGAAACTTGAACCCATCGACATACCCTGCACGTTGCCAATGATGTGTGCAAATCCAGTAAAGAAGAATAAAACGACTTGAAAACAAACCAACTCACGTTCTTTTCTTACTGATCAAATTTGTGCATTGGTCCAAAAAGTACATTGCATAAATCTTCTTTAGATGGTAAAACAATTTAGGAACAACATAATTTGCCACATTTAGCTTAGTCTTGACAGGATGAGTAACAGTATACCTTACAGGCTCTAAAAGAACGTATCAGTCGGATATGGTGGAACTGAGCTACAAAAGAAAGTCAAATTAACGATTGAGAAATTGAAGTGATACCTATTGCAAAAAATCTAGCTTAAAAGTCTTCTTTGAGCATAAATAAAATTATGAAGCGTAGCCGTTAATCCTTTTTAGAGCATACTCTCTAGAATCAAAATTACAAAAAATTACTGTGTTCTCAATTCAATTGTTTTCTTGAGATGAGAATCGAAACAGTCTTCAAATTGAGAACTTAAGAATGAAAATATTTTTTTTATGACAAAGTGACGGACTGTCAAATTATGACATTTTTTCGACTTGTGGTTGTTGTTGTTGAAATCGGCTTTAAATGATTCGGAAACATATCAGCAACCAGTGCTGCACAACAAGTGTCCATTCAGATGCTACTTGTCTGCTGTAAACACCTTCTCGCGGTAGAATTTTTTCATTTGATTTTTAAGGTTCCACACTGTTTGACAGATCTCTAGAGGAGCAGAAATTGAGATATTGAAAGGCTATGTTTATATCACCTTAAATGTACGTTAATTTTTATAACACGCATTGTCTCTTTTTGGATTTTAATCTGGTGTTTTCTTGACAAAAACCTTCTATATCGATGTTTATGATATTTATTTATAAAAAAACATATTCTTAGTCTGGTAGTTAATGCTTTTAAAGTAACAAATGTTGAAGACTGTGAGGCTGCACATAATATTGATACTCTTTTTCAGAAAGAACACAATTTACACGTATGTGCTTTTAGTAAGAAATAAAACAAGGTCTAATGATAATGTTCATAATAAAATTGTATTTTGTCTGTTTTTATAAATCCTACTCATGAAGATCTAAGATGTGAAATCTTTTTTGTTTTGATATTATTCTTTTAAAAATGATTCAATGTCGTTGAATGACTAGAAAGATTAATTATCTTCCGATGTAATGCTTGGATGCCAATTATTATCAAACCTTCAAAGACAGATTTTTTGTATAGTTTGCTTTGACAAAAGATAACAGGATCGAGCATGTAACATATTTAGAATAATCGGGTTTTCGTTCCATTGCCATGAAAGAAATGACAAATTGAAGAAATTGATTACCTTTTTGTTGCAGCGGCGAATTGTGAAACAGGAAATTGAAAAGCGACCCAGGACTCTTTAAGTTATTGAATTATAACGTGTTGGAATATGAAACAATTTGGTGAAAATTCACATGAATTTTACATGGTCCTGCTTTTTAATTTCGAAATCGTTAAAAGTTAATTTTGTTCTTTTCCCATGTTTCCGTTGGTAATCATGAGATCTTTAGATTCCTAAAGATTTAATCGATGAAGCTTACATTCCCTAAGTAGTAAATGCCAGCATGGTTTTGTAAACGGATTGTTATTATTTCAGGGTCAAAAATCAATTGGATTTTAATGTCCAATTAGCATGTTTATGACATATACAAAACATACGTAAGACCAAGAGAAAAGTCCCAAAAAGATTTATTTTATTTAGATTTATAATGCTGATAATATGCATTCGGTTATTCTTATAATTCTTCAGCTTGTTTTATTCTATGTCTTATGCCTTTTTAAAACATCATCACGCTGACGCTGTCTTGCTAAATTTCCATCGGAATTTCATGTGCTCGTCGACAAATGAGTGATTTTAATCATTACCGATGCCTGGCCTTTGTTTTTGTCTTTCGTTTGTCTAAGTTGTTTGTTTGGTATTTTCTTCCTCTCCATATAACGTAATTAAAGATAATAACAAAATTACTAAATTTTGAGGATTATAGTAAGTATTTATGATATGTATGTGTAGATTGGAATATTTAACAAATTGTACCAGTAAAAGTTAATGAGGCATTCACTCACCCCTCCACACTTTTTTCAGTTCGTTATACCTGAACTTAACCTCCCGAGAAAGGACGAATGAATAAAAAATAAAACAAACACAACACATTTTAGCCCTCAAAATTCATAATATGCAAAAGTGATTAAATAATAAAAAAAAATCTAGGCAAGCAGCCCATTCAAGTAACCAAGGTAGAACAAGAATTAAATAGGAAAACACACAATGTCGAAACTTATTACGTTTAATGATCAGCTGTATTGAGGCGATAAATTGTAAAAAGATCTCATCGAAATCACCGAAGGTCAGACGGACAACTTTAGCCCGTGGACAGTAGCTTAGTGAGTGGTCATTTTGATGTTTCACCCTTCAGTATGAAAAATGCCAAAACCAACTTACAGTTTACCGCTTCAGTTGAATTTGATCGGCCAATTAATTAACCTTTCGATGTATGCAGTTTGATAATTTGCATATTTATAATAAGCTAATTATACTAACCTTAGATGATACAAATTTTCATAGACTCACTGCTATCGTTCTTGATATCGGTTACAACCGCTTATTCAAACCTGTTGGAGTTCCACACGAAAACAGTAAAGACAATCGTTCCTTTCTTTCACTTCCATTTTTAAACAAGGGGTTAGATGCTATTAATTTAGGAAATATTTTACACCACAAATCTGTTACGGAACATATTCCTCCTTACTTCAAAGATAAAAGCATTCCCATTATCTCTTATTCCTACACTTCCACCATTGCACCTAAGGTTTTCAACTATAAACAAGTGTTGCGGGATTTCCAAATCAATGACCTCAAAGCAAAACCTCCAGACTGTACCTGTGAAAAGTCCCCATTCAAATATGGTCCCTCTGGCCACGTTATCACTGGTGACCTCAACATCGTGGAAAATGACTTACTTCGCGATGTTTTGGCTAAAGGACCTAAATATCGTGAGCCAAGACGAATCAACTGGAGCTATAATTTCAAAACAATTATGGATTCAATTGAGGACTATGCCAGAAAATGGGCCAAAAAAGAACAGGAGAAAGAATGTGACGTTTTGTCAGAATGGGTAAAAGCTGTGAGGTCATTGGTTTTGAAAAGAATCAATTCTTTGAAAGGCTCAATGAGCACTAAGGCAATATCCATTTTCAGCAACGCTGATGTTGCCAAAACATTGTCCACCTTACATGACAAATATGTTGTTGTACCTGCAGACAAAGCACCAAATAACATCATTTTTGTGTGCAAAAAACACTATATAGACTGTTTGACAGCTGAATTGGGGGTTGGTTGTACCAGCAACAGCACCACATACACGGCTACAACACTGTCTAAGGAGGAAATCGTTGACAATCACAAATCTGTCATTTCCTCCTTCGGCCTTTCTGTTGGTGGCAGTAATGATGACATTCCATCCCTGTATTGGATTCCCAAATTACATAAAAATCCATACAAACAGCGCTTCATTGCAGGGTCATCCAAATGTACAACTAAACCTCTTTCAGTTTTGTTGACTTCAATACTTACGGCAGTAAAATCCGGCCTCCAGAAATATTACGATTGTTGTTATTCTAGAAATGGTGTCAATCACATGTGGATCCTGAAGAATTCGAAAGAACTGATGGAGATTCTTAACTCTAAATCAGTTTCATCTTGTAACAGCATCAAAACATTCGATTTCTCCACACTGTACACTTCTATTCCACATGAACAACTGAAATCGCGATTGGCACAGCTGATTAAACGCAGCTTTTTCAAAAAGAATGGGAAACGCAGGTACAAATTTCTTGTAGTCGATTATACTAAGACTTACTTTGTCATCAATGAGTCCAAGAAAAAGAACAAATTTACAGAAGACCAAATAATCGACATGCTCAACTTTCTTATTGACAACATATTTGTTCAGTTTGGTGGACGTGTTTTTCAGCAAACAATAGGGATTCCAATGGGCACTAATTGTGCACCTTTGCTTGCTGATTTGTTTCTTCATTCATATGAAGCAGACTTCTTGCAATCTCTTCTAGACAAAAAAGACCGTAGACTAGCTCTCTCTTTCAACCTCACGTTCCGTTATATTGATGATGTCCTTTCACTAAACAATTCTCGATTTGGTGACTTTCTCCATCTCATATATCCACAGGAGCTTGAGATAAAGGACACAACGGATTCTAGGAAGTCTGCTTTATATTTAGATCTACATCTCGAAATTGACTCTCAAGGAAGACTTTCAACAAGGCTCTATGACAAACGTGATGACTTCAATTTTCCAATCGTCAACTTCCCCTTCTTGTGTAGCAATATTCCGTCAGCTCCAGCTTATGGAGTTTACGTATCTCAATTGATTCGTTACTCCAGAGCGTGCGGGACTTACATCGATTTCCTTAGCAGAGCGACACGTCTGACGCAAAAATTGCTCACACAGGGTTATGTTGCTCCTCGGTTGCTGTCTTCACTCAAGAAATTTTACGGAAGACATCATGCACTTATAGACAAATATGGGATTTCGATCTCTCAGATGAGTGCAGATGTTGGTTTGTCATAGGATGTTGTTTTGTCTTCCTTTACTGGATTTGACATGCTGAATGGACTATTGGCAACGCGACGGGTGTGCTATAGCAAGCAGGAACTGCTTACTCTTCCGGAGCACCTGAGTTCACTCTTGTTTCGACTGGAGTTCGCGTTGTTGATTGATATTCAGTTGTTTTGTGTTTCCATGTTTTACGTGTTGTCTGTTTTTGTCCCGTTCTTGTTTGTGTTTACTGGTTTAGTCTCTGCCCTTTCGAACTTTTGACATTCGGATACCCAATTGGTACCTCTGCTTCTTTCGCCATAAATTAATTTATCTTCAATAAATTAAATTTTATGCCAACAAGATAAATTAAATTTTATGCCAACAAGTAGCCAAATTAAAACGAAACTCCAAGTTTTCAACAGTTCCAAATTTTATTTGTGCTTATCAACCAGTTCACTTGCTACCACCAAGTTTTATTAACATTAGGGACCAAACATAATAGTATGACCCGATTCAAATGTCACCAAGTTGTATAAGTCAATAAGAACTAACACACCTTGCTCTAGTTTTTAGGAGGCTATAAACTTTTTGAACAAAGACAATAACAAATTTTCATTCAAAATGCCCTTTCTGACTTTGTCATTCGGATGCCCTATTGGTACCTCTGATTCTGCATAACAGAGCTAAGCAAGATCCAAATAACAAACACCATTGTTGTTCAGGTGCCAATAACACTTTGTTGGTACAAAGTCTACCAAGAAAGATGATCCGAGATTTGATTTTGCACAGAAGGTATAGAACAAACTTTATTTGGATATAGGTCGGTTGGGCAATGTAGTTATCTGCAGTGGCTTGGTGGAACCTTGGATATTTCCAATTCTACAACCAGGCATTCCATATGCCATATTCTTTCGTTTTTAATACATTTGTTGTTAGCCAAAATCTAACTATGAGTTTTACTGTTTTGTAGAATTAAATTTTATCCTTACTGTTTGTCCCAAAAGGGCTTTAGATATCATTAGTTATAAAGCATGATATCTGTATTGCTAATTTTGAATTCTGCTCATCAATATTGTACTATTCACGATAGATTACAAAATCATTTTGTATCAGAATTTCAAGCAGGTTTAAGTAGATAATATAGCAAGGAAATCAATTTACTTTTGATCCTTCACAGTTTGAATGAATAATTGAAATTATTTCCACGAAAATCACCGTTGCAGACATTATCAGAAAAAACACACATTTATTCCCGAGTCAGGTTTTATACTTTACACAGATGTGGCCATCATAATTTAATTGTCAGGACTGTTTAGTACAATACATTCCATATTCTGAGTATATATAAAAATTGCATGGTTCGTCAAACTTTTCTCAGAGACCCATTCATGAGAATGATTCGAAATTTATAATTCGTCAGGGTGGTTCAGTGTGACAAACTTTCATCTAAAGGATTCTCAGTCCTGTCGAAATTTTACTTTTTTGTGGTGAGATGGTACCCCTTTTCCTAAGGACACATTCTTCATTTTTACCTTTTTTTCTGAACACGGTCAATATATTTGGTGCTGATTAACAATTCCTGTTGTAACATATATTTCAAAATTTGATTAACTATTTTTTATTTTCAACTTCCCAATACTTATTTATTGCTACTAGAAAAGGTGTTGTTACTTTTTAAAATATCCATATATAAAATAACCAATAACCAAATTTACTGCTTGTATTTACACCCACATTGGTATCATTGTTCGGTTATATTTTTACAAGTTTAATTAAATGTCATCATGGTTTGAAACAATTTAAGATTGCTCGTTAGGCAATCCAAAAATTTTAGATTGTCACTATGGCAAGGAATTCAAACAGTTTAAAATTTGTTCTTAAGGCAATCAAACGATTTGTTGTTATTTTGATTTGCATACCCGAGCAGAACTTGTTGAAACAATATTGTCTGCTAACAAATTCTGTTTAATTTGAACATAAAGCGGTATAAAATTTAGTGCTATCTTAATTACATAGAAAACGTTGATTGAATTCTGTTGACTAAATTTTACATTTTTATTAGGTTTCATTTTATTATCGATGATTTCAATTGACAGTTTAATTCTCTCTTGTCTTTGCTTGATATCAATTCATCATCAAGATGTTGGTTGAATTTCTAATTGTACAAAGTAATTGAGATTTTATTGACAAAGGAATATTATGGTACGTAAAACTTTCAAGAATAACGTTTCTTATTAGTTATAAAAAGAAAAACGGTGGCCTTTACGAATGACAATCCTCGAGAGAAAAAAATTAGACGTAGCTCATTATAAAAGAACCAAAAAAGGCACCGATGAGACATTCGAATGTCAAAAGTCCGAAAGGGCAACGACGAAACTGGCAAACACGAACACAAACAGCACGAAGACGCAAAACACAACGAACGAAAATCAATCAAACGGAAATCAACAACGCAAACTCAAGTCTTTACAAGAGTGAACTCATGTGCACCGGAAGAGTAAGTGGTTCCTGCCTGCTCTTGCACACTCATCGGGTTGTAAATTTCCAATTTAGTGTGTCAAATCCGGTAAAGGAAGACAAAACACATTTCTACGACAAACCAACATCTGCACTCATTTGAGAGATAGAAAACCGACATAAAATTTCCTAAGTGACAGCAACCATGGAGCACCATAACCCTGTGTCAGCAATTTCTGTGTCAAACATGACGCTCTGCCAAAGAAATCGATGTTATGAAATATATATTTCCTTGTCGTTCTTCTACTGTTTTCATTTTTTCCCAACAAGATAAAAGCGTTAAGGTTTTGAAATGATATTACACGTTCTTTTGGAGAGGACGCTTTCTTGAAATGTAGTTCAATTGGAAGTATCTATTTAGCTTATGATAATCAAATGATTGTAATGTCACAATTGCGAAATTGACAGCTTTTTGTCAATAAAAAGATAATCCAATTGTGTTTTTTAAACAACTGATTATTAACCGGTAGATATTTGTGGTATTAAATTGTAAGTAAATATTTGTGCCCTGATGTTAGTTCTGTTTAAGAACCACAGTAAAATATTGTAACAAATCTGGTCTTTGCTTTTTGACATTTATCACTGTTGACACCTAGAGTAATATTAGGTTTACAGATAAAATTAGAAGCTGAACATTTTCTTTCAAAAAGATTTAACAAAGAATATGGAGAGTTACATATAATAGATGGAAGCCAATCAAAATATAATCAAATACATTATCTTCAAGAAACAACAGTCCTTTAAAATGATTTGCGAATATATTGAAAATAAATTGACATTCTGCGCTGCTGCATGGGATTCTATAGATAATGGAAATACTTATAATGTTTCAGTGAATTCCCATCACCTATAATTCATTTCTTAAAAAAAGTATTGAAGGATTCGTTGACGCGTAAATATATAATAAAATGAATATACATATATACTTTGCAACAAGTCAATTTAAGGCCTTTATATCGTATATAGACATTACATGTTCGGTCAAATGGTTAATGCAAGTTTAGTGAACTTTATTGTAACATTCAAATAAATCTTATATCCAGCAATATCATTGATTCTAGTTTGATAGTCGATTTATAAAAATGAGTTCCATACAGGTGTGTACTACGAACAGATCATTCGCAGATCAAGTTTTTCTCCCTTTTTTATTTAAAACACAAAACATGAACCAAGAACCTCGTATTTACAGTAATTAGCGTTACAAGGACGTTTATATCGAAATCCTAGTCCCTTTACCCGTAGACAAACATAATCGCTTACAATGCAATCTTGAAATCCCAGATGTAATAAATTTGTATGTCACGCAAAAGAAACATTTTTTCATTAGCCATGATTATAGGTTATATCAGGCTAATACTATAGCTTATATCAATAAACAATTAGCACTACTTTTATGTAAGCTGTAATTTTGAATTATGCTCATAAACATTTAAATAAAGAATTGTAAATCTGATTAAAAAGAAGGTCACAGTTCTATGTTAATATACAAAAATGAATGAATATGGAGTATGAATGCATGAAATAAACTAACATTATTTCATATGACTTGTTAAAGTCTACCAATACCAATATGTAAGAATTTTGAAAGATTTTTTAAGACAAGTGATAAATGATGCCCACAATCAATATAAACTAGTGATAACCTTGTGTACTGACGTGTAATCATAACTATGCTTGTGTTAGGAAATAAATAATGACAACAAAATATAAGTGTTTTGGCTGATTATTTGTCATAGCTATAATAAAAGCAAATGCATCAAATTGGTCAAGATAAAATTTTGTTGACAAAATAACATTGAAAGATAACCATTCAATGCAGCAAATATTCAGTTAGGTAATGCTCTGCTAGGATAATCCAACACAGATCAGCATTCAATGATAAAATTCCGCTAATACGAAATTGATAAAGTCCAGTTCTGTAAGGAAACACCAAATACAAATTACAACAAAGTTCCAGACAATAAATTTTGCTACGCCTGACGCGCGTTTCGTCTATTCAAGACTCATCAGAGGCGCTCTACCAAAAATATTGAAAATGCCAAACACTCTATGAATATGAAGAGCATAGAACAGTGAAACCAAAAATACCAAACTGGGGAACCAAATTATTACTAAGATGTTCAACCTATGTCTTGGGTAGGGAGAACCTTAGGGTTTAGACAATTTTGAAATTTAGACAGAAAATTTAAAGCTTTGATGTTTTCTCCAACTCAAAAGTGTTGGTGCCGGAGCGGGCTAACCTCGGGGAATTAAAACTCCACCAGCAGTGCTAACCTTCAGGTGTGTTCGAAATACAAATTACAACAAAGTTCCAGACAATAAATTTTGCTACGCCTGACGCGCGTTTCGTCTATTCAAGACTCATCAGAGGTGCTCTACCAAAAATATTGAAAATGTCAAACACTATATGAATATGAAGAGCATAGAACAGTGAAACCAAAAATACCAAACTGGGGAACCAAATTATCACTAAGATAATCAACCTCTGTCTGGGGTAGAAAGAACCTTAGGGTTTAGACAATTTTGAAATTTAGACAGAAAATTTAAAGCTTTGATGTTTTCTGCAACTCAAAAGTGTTGGTGCCGGAGCGGGCTAACCTCGGGGAATTAAAACTCCACTAGCAGTGCTAACCTTCACGTGTGTTCGAAATACAAATTACAACAAAGTTCCAGACAATAAATTTTGCTACGCCTGACGCGCGTTTCGTCTATTCAAGACTCATCAGAGGTGCTCTACCAAAGATATTGAAAATGCCAAACACTATATGAATATGAAGAGCATAGAACAGTGAAACCAAAAATACCAAACTGGGGAACCAAATTATTACTAAGATAATCAACCTATGTCTGGGGTAGGAAGAACCTTAGGGTTTAGACAATTTTGAAATTTAGACAGAAAATATAAAGCTTTGATGTTTTCTCCAACTGAAAAGTGTTGGTGCCGGAGCGGGCTAACCTCGGGGAATTAAAACTCCACCAGCAGTGCTAACATTCACGTGTGTTCGAAATACAAATTACAACAAAGTTCCAGACAATAAATTTTGCTACGCCTGACGCGCGTTTCATCTATTCAAGACTCATCAGAGGTGCTGTACCAAAAATATTGAAAATGCCAAACACTATATGAATATGAAGAGCATAGAACAGTGAAACCAAAAATACCAAACTGGGGAACTAAATTATTACTAAGATAATCAACCTATGTCTGGGGTAGGAAGAACCTTAGGGTTTAGACAATTTTAAAATTTAGACAACACAGATCTTTATTCGTTGCAACATCTCAATATGGACGATCCACAAATATCAAACAATTCAAGCTATGACGATTAACACGATCTGAAAATATAAACAAAAACACAGCAAAAGAACACAATTTGGGATTGGGTGGGAGGGTTTCGAAATCGAAATCCTATGTCATCTAATACAATTTGTTTGTGTGAGCAACATGCTATAAACTGGCATGCTTTATACCATAAATTCTGCACCATCTGAAGTCACGTTACTAACGAAGGCAATATATAAAATGTAGATATGATTTGACTTTAAAGTGGGCATCATGTAAAAAGTGGGATTTAAATTCAATAAAATAAATCAGTTTAATATTGATTATTAAATTTAATTATTTCGTATGACTTATAAATGTCTACCAATACCAATATGTAAGAATTTTGAAAGATTTTTTACGACAAGTGATAAATGATGCCCACAATCAAGATAAACTAGTAATAACCTTGTGTACTGACGTGTAATCATAACTATGTTTGTGTTAGAAAATAAATAATAATAACAAAATATAGGTTTTTTGGCTGATTATTTGTCATAGCTATAATCAAAGCAAATGCATCAAATTGGTGAAGATAAATTTTTTTTGACAAAATAACATTGACGGATAACCAATCAATGTAGCAAATATTCAGTCAGTTAATGTTCTGTTAGGATAATCCAACACAGATCAGCTTTCAAAGATAAATTCCGCCATATTAGCATAAACCTTTATGCTAATCCGCCATTAATTTATCAGACATCAATTCAGCCAAAAAACAAAGCCAAAAATTCAAAGTAAAAGCAAATCAAAATAAACGAATTGAAGCAGCAATTATTAAGTAAAATGCAAATGAAATCAAATTATAAATATTCAAAGCATACTTGAGACAAATTAACAAAGCACAGGTAACAATAATTGTTCAAGACAGTCTGTATAGCGTTGATAAAAATGTCATTTCCAAGAAAAGAAAGATGAACACCATCCTTTGCGTAAAGCGCTGGATGACCATCCTGAAGATCCGTGTGTTTAATAATTTGGGCATTGCCTTTATAATAGTACGTCCTTATAACCCTGTTTATTCTCTTACGAGCTCTATTCATTTTATCAGTTGAGTGATATCTCCACCCGCTACGTGGCAACATCTGAGAGTAAATAATCTCAGATGTTGGAAGCATTTTACTTAATATGTATGTAACAAATATCAGGTGAACTAATACTTCTTTTGTAGAATGAAGGCCTATGTCGTTGGCCCCACAATGAAAAACAAGGGCATATGGCAAACCGTGATCCCTTATCATTCTGCCCAAAAAAGATGAACTAGTGATGAAATTGTCATCCCCGGAATTCCTTCCCAAATTATATTCCTGTCAAGACCAAGATTTATTCCAGTCGTCCTAGATATGGTGTGCTTTTCAGCCCTTCCAATTATGGTAGACCCAATAATCCATATATCTCTTGTGTACCACCCTGAAATTCAAATTTGCCCACGTATTAAACCCTTATATATTTATTGAATGCCTCCGATTTTCATCGTCCTAGTTATATTATTTCATCATCGGATTTGCCTTGAATTGCAAAAGATGTAGCAGCACCTATTCGGAAAGAATGAGCATTAAAGTCGTCTGGATTCAAATTAATAAACTTTATAGAAGATTTTAAAACTGAATCGACTTGCAACCTTGTAAATAATTTATGATCTAGGAAACAAAACAACGCTCCATTGACTTTCGGTCTTTCATTTAGGTAATAACCTATGTTTTTAATTGGACAAACAAGCTGACAACTGTTGGGATAAATTACAAACTGAGTTGAATTTGCAAATTGATCTGTTTTTGAAGATTGCAATCTCAATGTTAAAAAAATTCCTTTTTGATCTAAATTAACATCTTCAATTTGTAGCATTTGGTGCTGAGAATTTGGAGATAATGCGAATTGTACAACTCTTAAAAAAAGCCAAAGTAAAAGAAGCAGCAAAACGTTTGGTTTCAAATGAAGAAGTACAAACAATACGCAAAACTGAAATATTTTTTTTGTAAAATTTCAAACGTAATTGGTTTTCTTGCATCGATTCTCTTATTGATTTTTTCCGTACCAAATGACATTTTTGAAACGATTAATGATTTAGTTGTATCGTTAACTCCCATTATTTTCATCCTGGAGCTCAATCGAGAAATGTACGATTTAGCAGTAGCTGCTTTATATTTCATTTTTTTCTAAATAAGCAATGAAATTTTCCAAGTCCGACAAAGGAACTGGCCATATGGATTGCAAGTTTAAAGAAATTTTTAACTTTTCAAAGGCATAATAAGCCGACTCATAAACTTTCCAAGTGTTTTTGAAATATAATTTTCTATTTAACGAAAGCATTCTGTCTCAAGAATTCCCAAAACTCGAATGGAATCATTGTGGGCAAGGCATCTGCTGTTGGTTCCAACTCCCTGAATTTCTGAAATTGAGCACGAGATATAGCATCAGCTATTGAATTACGTGAAGAGCTAATATAAACCGCTTTTAAATAACAATTCCCAATGAGAGTGTTATACACTATAAATCGTAGTACCTTTAGTACCCTTTCTGATTTTGAAGTCATCGCATTTAACACAGAAACTACCGTCATATTATCAATATGGAACAGAATTTTCTTTCTGTAGAATTGCTTGTGCCACAAACAGACTGCTAAAGCAATTGGTATTATTTCCAAAAATTGTCATATCTTGAATTAATTCTGATATATCCCAAGCACAAGGCCAAGAGAAATAGCACCAACCACCCATACAAAATACACCACAACCATTTTTACTTGAATTAACTGAGCTACCCTTACCAGCACTATCAGTATATAAATGTAAGTTAACATTTGAAATCCAATTCTTTTCCAAAATATACGAAACGCCATTGAAATTTTCTAAAATTGTTTCCCGACCATTAGATCATCAAACATGGTTCTTGTTACTCTGATAAAATGATAAGGTTTTGAAGCTTTTGATGTAGCCATGTACAAGCTCCTTCTAAATGCTCTTCCAGCTGGAAGAGCTCTGGTGCAAAAGGCAAAGCTGCCACACAGTGATTGTAACTGCTTAAGGGTCACTCTCTTTGAAAATAAAACTATGTTGATATTTTCAAGTAATTCTTTGACCTTATTATCAGGTATTCTTATTAACATTTCAATTGTATCCAAAAATAAACCTAAATACTCCATGACTGTAGATGGACCTTCAGTCTTTTCATGGGCTATTGGCACATTGAATCGTATGCATACCAAATCAAAAGTGTCCATTATATTTTTGCAATTACAAGCATTTGCTTCACCGGCAAAACAGAAATCGTCCAAATAATGGTCTAAGTTTTCATTACCACTTTCTTTGGTAACAAGCCAATGTAAAAATGTTGAGAACTGCCCAAAGGTTGAACAGGAAATAGAACTACCCATAGGTAAACATTTATCAATATAATAATTTGATCCTATTTTAAAACCTAAAAGGTCAAAATCGCCAGGATATATTGGTAATAATCTAAATGCCGATTTGTTATCTTTTTAGTAATCCTATATATCAATATAAGTAAAAATAAGTAAAACATTTACTCAAAATAAGTAATATTTTTTTACTAATTAATTTTCGGTAATATTTTGTTTAACAGCTAGTATCTGTTGGTGATTTTAAGTACTTTCAAGTAAAACAAATTACTTAAAATAAGTAATTTACAATTACTTAGTAATTTTTTTAGAGTGAATATCTGGGTGTAGGTAATCATCGAGTTCGAGTTGAATTCGAAACCTGTAGAATCTTAAATGTAATATATTTGACACAAGTATATATATAGAACACATGCAACTAAATGGCAAACAGCAACGCAAACTAATATCGAGACATTACACACATGTAGTTAGTTAGCTTGCTCTTGGTTTACTTTCAAGCAGCATGGTTTCACTACATCAGGAGATGAATATGAAAGAGATGATAAAGTAGAGGAAATGGGGACACAAGGCCAATCGGTGTAAACAGAATGTATGAGTAGGGTCGGGCAATTTAATCTCCTGCGTGGTGATCCTACGGTTGCAACATGTACTCTTATGGAGACCTGGCGCAAGGTTCTTTAACGTGCGAGTGATGTGATATTTTTCCCAACATGGTGCACCGCTATTTTTTGCGGTCAGCTTTTCCGCATTATAGCCTGGCGATGGTATTCACTATGCTAGGGCTGCCCCATTCAACCATCTTTTGCACACATTTTAGTCGCTTTGAGGGCAATTTTATTTATTAAAAAATAAATATATAAATTAAACCTTATAGAAAATATCAGCAAAAGTAAATGATTTCATGCATAGGCAGAATTATGAATTTAAACAATGAATATAACAAATATAATTTCCTCCTACGAAAAAGAAAAAAAAACATAAATGTGCTCATTAAATTACAAAGAAAATTAATAATAAACAAATATTTTTTTCTAATGAATTAAAAAAACATTATATATTTAAATTACTTTTGTTCTCCTTTTTTTCTGAATAAAAAAAATGATTACACAGTGCCTATTTTCAGTTTTCAATTTATAAAAACTGGCAAAATGAAAGTCAGTAAATGAGTGAAATAATTCATTTAAACGTTAGTAATAACCTGTAATAACTGGTCTGATTTAGGAATTACATTTATTTACTAGGATCTTTAGGAATTACAGGTAATTACTAAATTTTAGTGATTACGTGTAATAACTTATTTCACCTATTCACTGTAACATATGATAGAAACCAAATTTTAGTAAATATACTTAAAAGTGAATAAAAAGATTTTCATGTGAAATTTGAGAATTTATCAAGATGTAACTGAATGAGCAAAACTATTCCGTTTGATCGCGATGATCACCTCAATATCCCTATTGTGTCTCACAACAATGTTGTGTTCTATGGTCATTACCGGATCCTAAGATCGCAATGGAAGAGGGAGGTTTGGCGCCATAAAACCTGGTTTAACCCACCATTTCGTTTGAAATGCCTGTACCAAGTCAGGACCATTGCGATCCACCAGTTCTCCGGTATGACTGAGTCGTTTTTGTCATTTTCTCTGGACTATGAGATTGATCATTCAAGTTCGGTAGTTTTGTTATTACCTTTATTTATTTGATATTTTTTGGTTTCATTAATCTTATTTCATTTTCGGATCCGTGCGGGTTCCGGGTGGCGAATAGGCCCGCAGCAGCGCTAAGCTTGTCGGTGAAAGTCCACTAAAGAGCGCTCAGAAACCTGACGTCGGGTCAGGCCGCTTTGCCCACAAAGCGACTGGGATGTGTGCCCCAGGTGAATGAATGGGGCAGCCCTGACATCGAGAGATGCGGGGTCGTCAGGCGATAATGCGGAAAACCTGACCGCAAACCATAGTGGTGCACCGTGTTGGAAAAAATGTCATGTTGCTCGCACGTTAAACAACCCTGCTGCAGGTCTCGGTAAGAGTAGGACCCGTAGGATCCCCATGCAGGAGGCAAAATTTCCCGTCCCTACCCATCACTCTTTTTTCCAGCGGCAGTCAAAATTCTCCTACCCGATATGCCTTGTGTCCCCATTTCCTCCATTTCATCATCATTTCATGTTCATAGTGTCACCACTTTCATGTTCATCTCCCGGATATAGCCGAAATCGTGCTGCTTGGGAGTAAAGCAATAACTAACTAACTAACTAACTATTTCATTTTCGCAATTCTCAATTATGGAAGGGGGGTTTGGTGGGCCTTAAAACCTGGTTCAACCCACCATTTTTTTATATGCCTGTACCAAGTCAGGACCATTGCGATTTTCAATTTTTCCGGTATATCTTCCTTGCTTTGTCTTGTCTTATGGACATTCGAGATTGATTCTCCAAGTTAGGTAATTTTGTTATTACCTTACTGTTTCATTTTTATAGGTTACTTTCCGGGCATTATCGCCACGATGTCAATATTTGGCGTATTTCATTTAATTTATCATGTAATTTTCTTGAGTCATCTAGTTACTATTGCCCTGTAGATTATATAAAACAAACAGGTAAAAATTTTTGAGCTGCAAATTTGGAGTAGAGCCACGAAGGCCCTAAATCAGTCTGGTGTTTCCACAATTTTTTCAACTACTATAAAATGTCAATAATTTAACTAAATATGTTAAGGTGTGAACAAACGTTTCACATCTGAAAGATTTAGAAAAATATTTACACCACAGGTTTAACCTTGAGACTTTAAACAGGCCATAGATTTGAAAATGCCTCTTTTTCACACATTTTCACTGGTTTCCATGCATATTTCGTCAAATTTAGTATTGGCCACATTCCTCGACCATCGTAATTTTTTTTATAATTGATTTATAATATCATAATACACATTCCTGTCACTTAATAATTTAGGTCGACAGGTGTGGCCCATTTCATATTCATCGATTTATACATGAAAATCAAGAAAAACTGACACAAATTGTTATTTTTCACAAAATAGTCTATTTTTACCTCACTGCTATCCTTATTGATAAATAATTGAAGGAAAAACTATTGGAATTCATGAAATAGTAAGACTAATCAACATTAATGCAGCAACCACAAGCATATATATCAAAGTTGAATTTTTTGGCGATTTTGGGGACTTCGTGGCTTTACTTCTTTGTTTTTTTTAAACAGCCAAGCATGCAATAAAAGGTTCAGCGGTTTAGCATAACTTCTAAAATGATGTTCACAGCCATCATATCATGTTTTATTTTAAGTGTAACTTCAGTTTCGATTTCCATTTCTGTTTAACTTTACACTTTATGTAAATAATACCAAAATACATTTTGATACATCTTCCAATCTAGTTGCTAGTTGGCTGGTGCCAGTAGTTTGAAACTGTACTTGACAAGTATAGTGTGGTTCCTAATTTATAGCGGACTATTATTTTAGATGTTTTAAGCATATTTGACTTCTTATTGCACAAATACTTTTATGTTTGTAACTCAACAGTCCACAAATAAAATAATGCATTACATTGAAGCTTGGTATTTTGAATTTGTGTGTTTACAATACAACTGTGCGCTTAAAATAGGTGTAGGATGGTTATCATAGCTTTTTTTTGCTTCTTGAGGTAGATAGAGTGTTTAATATTAGCGTCTCTTTTTTTATTAACAATATATTTTTTTATTTAGTTTGCCGTATAAACAGTCCGCCAAAAGTTAAGCACTACCCATTTCAAAATGGCACCGTCTTTTTATATTATATTGAAATAGTTTAATCTTTTTCCCACAAGAACCTTCGGGTATAAAAATAATTTGCATCCTACAAACCTTGAATCTAAAGAAAGATTTTCAAAATATGGTTACATAGTATTGTTTGAATTTACCTGATCCAGAATTCAAGTTTCGGAGATCAATAGAAGAAGAAGAGAATTAAGGCAAAACTATTTTTCAAAGAAACTTAAACATGACACTTCCTTAAGTTGTCGTGTTGTCAATCACATCAAACGACAAATATGAGTTTTAATGGGTTTTGCAGGTTTTTCGGGCTTGCTTAAAAATGTCTGCTATTTGCCGACTTTCTTACCATGTTTAGTACCAAATGCTAATTTTTTTTTTAAAAACCGCATGGAAATAAAACTTTTACTGTTCGATGATGATTAAATTAGGTTGTTTGAAAAGGTTTATCAAAGATTTAAGGAAAAAAATATTTTTTTCATGGTTTTTCACAAAATGTCTTTTTTTCGAAAAACTTTAAAAAATGAGGTAAAACTGTTACCAGAAAGACATTTCTGTTAATAAAATTGTGTGATCAAAACACTTATTAAGTAACAATTTTGTGTGGAGAAGGAAACAAAAACATGCCGGTGAACTTTTATAGCGATGAAAGGACATTTTCTTTCAAAAGTGGATGTTTCAGAAAATGAGATTTCAGAAGAGTGGTGTTTTGGACAGAGAACAAACACCATTGCTCACACAAATTAGTACGACACTAAATTTTGAAGTTTCTTACGCGAAAAGTGTCCATACCAATTCCATTTTCTAAGGGCAGCATCCTTTTTTCAGTTTGTGGTCTAAAATTTGACTAGACAAGATTTGTCCCCCTTTTTAACAATTTGTGTTGGGTTTAGTTTGGTCATTTTAATGAATATGTTTTAACAATATGTCTTACTGTAAGACATCAAGCCAACTTAAAGAACACAGAAATCAAACTGAATAAAATTTGAATTTTTCGTCAAAGTTTTTATAAGAAACATTTAAGACGTTAAATCATGTTCTGTTTGAAGTGTTCTTTCACTTAAGCCACTTAAGATTTCCATCACTGGCGAATACCCTTTGGTGTAACATTACTTCGAAATGTGTGTTTTAGAAATATACATTTAAAATATATCATAAAGTTAACTGGCGTTTGCATTTTAACTTTGAAATTGTACTTACAAAATATATAGGGTGGTGCTTAACTTATGGCGGAGTGTATATTTCAAATTGATTTCTATTAGACTTTTGATAAGGTAAGGGATAAACACTTACAACAAAGTTCAAGATTTTAAATTTTGCCATGCCTGATGTGTTTTTCTATTCAAAACTCATCAAAGGCTTAAAATAATAATTGTAACAAAAATGGAATAAATACATCTTTGTTTCTAATTATTACATGTACATACCCCTTTGTTCATAAGGAGAAAATATTTTGTATAAAGACAGGAACAACAACTAGAATACGGACAAAGTCAGAAAGGACACCACAGCAAAAAATCTAAGTGTTTTCAAAATCATACGAACTTTGTTTATATCCACTAAAGCATGTTCCATGGAATATGTATGAAACTTCAGAGCTGAAATGTTAATAGAATTTGAATTTTATTGAGGTTTTAAAAATGCCAATTCTCAAATTATGTTATTTTCCGTCACAAATATCAAACAGATTTGCACGAAACTTTAAAAAACAAATAATGACATGCTTCTTAGCGTCTGTTTCAGGACTGTATTGTTAATAGTTTTTGACGTTTAAGTGTTCAAAGTCCAATTCTCAAAATCTGTTATTTTCTATAAAAATGAAGTTTTGTTCCACAATAATTTTTTTCGTGAAATTTTAATATGCAAATAATGACATGCTACTAAGTAGCTGTACAAAATTTCCGAACTCTGTTGTTGATAGTATTTCGATTGTTGTTACTCTAGAAATGGCGTCAATCAAATGTGGATTCTCAAAAATTCTAAAGAACTGATGGAAAATCTCCATTCTAAGTCATTTTCATCATGTAATAGCATTAAAACGTTTGATTTCTCTACTTTATATACTTCAATTCCACATTCACAATTAAAATCTCGTTTGGCACAGCTGATTAAACGTAGCTTTATCAAAAAGAATGGAAAACGCAGGTACAAGTATTTGGTAGTCGATTATAAAAAGACTTACTTTGTCATCCAAGAGTCTAGCAAGAAAAACAAATTTACAGAAGATCAAATAATAGAAATGCTCAACTTTCTAATCGACAACATATTTGTACAGTTTGGTGGACGTGTTTTTCAGCAAACAATAGGTATCCCAATGGGCACAAATTGTGCACCATTGCTTGCCGATTTGTTTCTTCATTCATATGAAGCAGACTTCTTACAATTACTTCTAGACAAAAAGGACCGCAAACTTGCTTTATCCTTCAATCTCACATTTCGTTATATTGATGATGTCCTTTCGCTAAACAATTCTCGATTTGGTGACTATTTACATCTCATATATCCGAAGGAACTTGAGGTAAAGGACACTACAGATTCTAGGAGGTCTGCTTCATATTTGGATCTATTTCTCGAAATTGACACACAAGGAAGGCTTTGTACAAAGCTCTATGACAAACGTGATGACTTCAACTTTCCAATAGTTAACTTTCCCTTTCTATGTAGCAACATTCCGTCCGCTCCAGCATATGGAGTTTACGTATCACAATTGATTCGTTATTCCAGAGCATGTGGGGAGTACAACGACTTCCTTGATAGAGCTACACGGCTGACAAGCAAATTGTTAACACAGGGGTACGTTGCTCCTAGGTTGTTGTCATCACTCAAGAAATTTTACGGACGACATCATGTGCTTGTATGCAAATACGGGATTTCTATCTCTCAGATGAGCACAGATGTTGGTTTGACATAGAGTTTTGTAATGTCATCCTTTCCGGATTTGACCAACACTTAATCGATCTTTGGCAACGTGACGGGTGTGCTATAGCAAGCAGGAACTGCTTACTCTTCCGGAGCACCTGAGTTCACTCTCGTTTCGACTTGAGTTCGCGTTGCTGAATGCGGTTTTGTTATTATGTGTGTGTGTTTTATGTTGTTATGTGGTTTGTTTTGTTGTGATGATTTTTTGTCTGCCGGTTTTGTCTTTGTCTTCACGGTTTTATGATACTGATTACCCCTTTGGTACACCTTTGCTTCTTTTAAGTGTTAGTGTTCACAAGAATTGTTGACGGATGGACAGACGGACGGACAGACAAAGTGAAAATTATAGGGCGTCTGCATCGTCGATGCAGGGGCCCTAAGGCCCTAATTAAAAACAATAAATAGAAATAACATAACGATGAATTCTTGGTTTAATAAGGAAAGATTTAGACAAACATACTTTTCGCACATTTCAGAAACTCTAGGCAGCAGATTGTTTTTAATGGACAGAAATGTGAGTTATATATTTATATTTCTCCCATATCTACCTCCAGTATGTACATTTAGATAGCCATAGGTGTAAATAAATAGTCATCATTATAAACGAATTTATTTAAATACAGTAGGACAAAATGAATCAGGAGGAAGAGAAACTATTTAACATTTTATTTATTTATTCTCTGTATACACTGAGTAAATAGCTGTTTTTTTAAAGAATAGTCATGGTTATGAAATTATTAAAAATACTTTTAAAATGTCAAGTTTAAACAGTAACAGACAAGAACTATAGGAAAACAATGTTGATTTTCCTTCATGCACTCTTGAATCTGCTTCTCATATTTGAGCTGGGTGTCCGACTGGCTTAGGCAGTGAACTTTAAATCACGAGGTCGTCATCGTTTTGGGTTCGGTCCTCACAAGTGAAATTGTTTCCATGCACCAATTCAAAGCTCGATGGTTTCTCCGATAATCAAGCTTGAAATATCGGACTTTCCTCCATAAGAGGCCTGGTGACCATGCGCGAGCATAAAAACGGCCGCTATTCTTGCCGTCGGATTTAAAGCTCACATTGAGCCTATGTATGCACCTGTACATTAATCATTAAATCAAAGTTACATTTATATATACCTTCTTTCCATGCCAAGTTTCTTTAATTATTTAATAAAGATAATAACAAAATTACCGAACTTGGAGAATCAATCTCAAATGTCAATTAGACAAGACAAAACAAGGAAGACTTACCGGAAAAATTATAAAAAAGAATAAAAAATATATTTTTATTATTTTCTTTAATCTTGACGCCTGGTACATATCATTTGTACATGTTAATATGGATTTAACAATTTTACAATGATTTGAATTGACTGACATGGTTTACAAATGTAATTGATGATACTTCCTCAGTCAGTGTCAGTAATTTTAAGTCAACAGTGAATATAAAGTTCTATTAATGACTGACAATGACAGTTACAAACACCACATCAGTTATTTTTAAATCAAGATAAATATTTTGTCGTCCTTTACCGAATTTGACGCACTGAATTAGAAATTAGCAACACGTCAGGTGTGCTATAACAGACAAGAACCGCGTACTCTTGCGGAGTACTTGAGTTTACTCTTGTTACGACTTGAGTTTGTGTTGTGTTATTTCCGTTTGGTTGATTTTGTGTTTTGTGTTTCTTCGTGTTGTTCATGTTCTTGTTTATCGATTTTGTTGTTGCACTTTCGGACTTTTGATACTCGAGCGCCATATTGATGCCTCTTTGCTTCTTGTTCAATCAAAATTGTTTCTTCGATTGGCTTTGTGTCCAAACTTCTTCTATTCCATTTATCATCATTTAATGTTCATTTTCATAACCTCTTTCATTTCATCAACTGCTTGAAATGAAAAGCAATAAATAAGCATTTTTTTTTAATTTAAGGTGTACACGCTACAGTTTCAGTTAACCTACTAACTTCACCGACAAACACTGGTATACTAGGACAAGGGGGTATAGCGTTAAAATGTTTGTACTCAACTACTCACTATGAAGTTGTTAATACAATATATATCCAAGCAAAATTAAATGGAGCGTTTACACACATTGCGGATTTTAATCCAGTAGCATTTGAGTCTAATGCAACATTAACAGATATCGGAGAATCTTATTTTGGTTCTAGAGTAACACTCACGAATCCGACAGAAGAGTCTAAGACAGCTTTATTAACATTTGACAAGATAGAGTGTAAAGATGAAACGGAGTATAGATGTCTGGTGTTTTGGGCACCTAATCCTAACAACTTTCAGGCAATTTCATCCCCTGTTAATATCATTGTGAAAGGTAATATAAATACAACATTAATACATGTTTATAGATATTTGCAGGTTGGCAAACAACGTTTTGCCAAGCAAGAGCTAGTTTGAGGGGAAAATTTGCACATTGAGGGACTTTTGTTTCAATTTTTTTTTGAATTTCGAATATAGCTGAAAATCGACAAACTTTTCTTAATTATAATGTTAATTGGTCACATACATGACATATATGCATTTATCAGGAAACTTCATTTGATACTTTGTTTTTTTAATCTATTTTATTTCAGCAATCTGTGCTTTGAATTTAAAGCGGCCTGCTCTTCTCCTATTTTAGGTACGACATTTCATCACCATTTTTTAAAGATTTTTTTCAACTGAATAATTAAATCATTTATACAATACAATTTTAGAATTAAAACAGAACTATATAAGCAAAGCAAATACGAAGAGTCATTGACAGAGAGGACATCATCAATTTATCCGAAAGTGAGATCAGAAGATCACGCCCAAGCATCTTTTGGGTGTTAACTGAAGAGATCCAGTAGTATAGGCGGGAAGTAGAAATGCACATTTTGTGGCCTCTGAAATCTTCAAATGATTGTGAAATTTATGTATTCATAAAAAATTAAGAAAACAGCAAACTGGATCCGTGGGGCAACAAATCTTATACTAATTTTTCTGAGACATCTTAAAGAATTGTAACATAAAACAACAAATTTCTAGATTCTGAGAAGGCGCATTAGTTTGTAAAAAAGATTTTTTTAACTTTCTTGCGTAGTGAAGTGTTAAATATCGAAAGGTGTCAAAGAACAAACTTGAAGAACAAAAAAAATGTTTGGATTTAATAATTTCAGTCAATCTTTTGGATTTTTTTAAACAGTAATTATTCTTATGCTTTAAATTAAGGTAATCCACAACAGCCAGATTCCAGTCCTATTTATCAACCTACTGAAGGAATAGAAGAAGAGCAGACAATCACATTTACCTGCACAGGAAACCTTGGTAAACCCAAGGGAAGGTTCCAATGGGTCAGGATAAGAGGTGAACAGGAAACAATACATGATTCAGAAACAACTTTAGCCGTTCCAATGTCAGGAACATGTACTTATAATGGAACAAGTTCATTTTCCTTGAAGATGGCTCCAGAGGATAATGGTGTTGTTGTTAGATGCATGGTTATCTACGAAAATTCTACTCAGACTACTTTGTATCAGAATACACCACAAATCGAAGTTTACTGTAAGTATAGGTATTTTTTTCGAAACTCCCATGCAAATTACATTAATTATCGTTATACGTAAGAATCTGCAAATTGCATACAAATGGTGGCACATGATGGGGAAAAAAGCAAAAATTTTGATCATGAATTTAAAAAAAATTAAAATGCCATTTGTTCAGAGAACAAATGAGAGGTCTTTCCCGTAAATTGACCCATGACCTTTGACCTTTGTAATAAAGTCAAGCTCTTTAATTACTGATATTAAATATATATATATATTTACTATATTATCTGTAACCGTTTAAATGTTATATACAAGTAAATAATGCATTGGATAATGTTTTTGGCCGCCATTTTGAAACCAGTCAACCGTTACATGTACTTCTTGGGCTTAAATGATAGGTCTTGTCAAGATGGTCATTTTTTATACGCATGTCTATTATACTATCTGTTAAGGTTTTCAAGTTATTGGCAAAAAACGTATTTCGCGAAAACCTGTTTCGGCCGCCATTTCGAAACCGCTCAACCGAATCATAGACTTCTTGGACTCAAATTGTAGGTCTTTTCAAGACAATCATTTTTTGTTCATATGTTGTCCATACTATCTCTAACGGTTTTTGAGTTATAAGCAAAAAAACCGTTTGACGACCGCCATTTTGGCAATGGTAAACGCAAAAAAAATTTTGACCACAGATTTGTTATCAGGACCCTCAAATCTACCAGGAAACCATATTTCATCAAAATCAGACAACTTTTACATTTTGCGCCAAGTTTGCGCCATACGCGCGCAACCAGGAAGTAAATTACAGCATTCTTTTTGCAAGATAAATCATCACCAGGATGTAAGCTACCATTTTCACTAAACAGAATCTTGATAACTATTACCGTTTCTGAGCTCACCTGATAACAAGGGTAATCAGCGTTTTGCGCTATTGCGCCAAAACTAAAATTAGTTGGCGCTCACAGGGTCAGTCAGGGCGAGTCCTGGGAGTGATGAATAAGTGTGCCAAATTTCGTGAAGATCGGTTAAGAAACCTCTCGTCTTTTGAGGGAAGAAAAAAAGAATAATAATAATTAAAATGCCATTTGTTCAGAGAACAAATGAGAGGTCTTTCCCTGTCTCTTGTCTCTCTGTCGCTTTAGCATGTTAGCATTATGGTGTCCAATACAAGTACTATAGACAAATGAGTCAGTTCGTTTTCGATATGAGGTTACCAATAGTTATCAAATAGGTTCCAGAATTAAGATCAAGGGGCCTAGTGTCAGAAAAAGGATGGTTGCTAAGGACATTTTGTTGGTTGCTATGGACTAAGGGTTACTTCCGGTTGACAAATTTTAACTCTAAACTCGGAAAGTAGTCTTGGTTAAGAATATATATGGTTGCTATGGACTTTTCATAAATGTTACCTTGTTGCTAGGGAATGACCTTGACCCATGACCTTTGACCTTGGACTCAAATTGTAGGTCTTGGCATTCTGATTCATTTAAATATACATGTTTACTATACTATCTGTTATGGTTTTCAAGTTATGGGCAAAAACGTGTTTCGCGAAACTTGTTTTGGCCGCCATTTTGGAACCAGTCAACCAAATCATACACTGTTTGGACTCAAATTGTAGGTCTTTTAATTCTCTATCAAATGAACCCTACATTTCATTCACCATCTGTAACCGTTTAGAAGTTATAATTAAAAAAACATTTTTTAATTACGAATCAAGGGCCGTAACTCAAAAACAACAAGTTTTACGCTTTCGCACCTGAAACATTTTTTGTAGCTTTCGTCGTGGCGAACATTTTTTCCATTTATTGTCCGCTTAATTTTTTTACAGTTTTTGTGTTATACTCAAAAAACAGTTTCCGATGGCGGCCATTTTGAAAATGGCTGTCCGTAGCCATGCGACTTTGGTTTTATATCGGAGGGCATAAGTTTACGGTCTCAAATAACCCATATGTTTACTATGGTATCTCGAACCGTTTTCAAGTTATGAGCCAAAAACCGTTTAACCGAAACGCGTTAAGGGCCATAACTCGAAAACGGTTTATCGCACAGTGTTTAACCCTATATATCAAATGAAGGTCTAAATGAGACGAGTATTTTCCCCATTACATGTCTGCTTAATTTTTGTATGGTTTTTGAGGGAAATTGAAAACAATGTGTACCATGACCTCTGACCTTGAGATTTGACCTTTGACCTTGACATTTTTAAATGTAACATATATCATCCGTGATGATTGGTGAAGGTCCCAGGTCTCTAGAACTAACCGTTTTGAAGAAAAAAATTTTGACGTGTCGCGACAGGTTTCGACTCAAAAACGCGTAACCAGGAAGTTGTTCGGAAATTTTTTTTTTGATCTACAAATCATCCCTAGGAGTCAAATGACATTTTCCACTCTTTAGATTTTTGATACCGGTTACGGTTTCTGAGATTATCTGATAACAAGGGTTTTCGGTCTGGGGCAGATAACTCCGTTACTAAAAATAGATCGGTTTCGCAGGGTCAGTCAAGGCGAGTCAGGGTATGACCGAATAATGGTACCAAGTGTCGTAAAGTTATGTCGCGACACTTTTGTTATAGTGACCGCGGAAAAGAAGAAGAATAATAATAATTAAAATGCCATTTGTTCAGAGAACAAATGAGAGGTCTTTCCCTGTCTCTTGTCGCTCTGTCGCTTTAGCATGTTAGCATTATGGTGTCCAATACATGTACTATAGACAAATGAGTCAGTTCGTTTTCGATATGAGGTTACCAATAATTATCAAATAGGTTCCAGAATAAAGATCAAGGGGCCTAGTGTCAGAAAAAGGATGGTTGCTAAGGACATTTTGTTGGTTGCTATGGACTAAGGGTTACTTCCGGTTGACAAATTTTAACTCTAAACTCGGAAAGTAGTCTTGGTTAAGAATATATATGGTTGCTATGGACTTTTCATAAATGTTACCTTGTTGCTAGGGAATGACCTTGACCCATGACCTTTGACCTTGGACTCAAATTGTAGGTCTTGGCATTCTGATTCATTTAAGTATACATGTTTACTATACTATCTGTTATGGTTTTCAAGTTATGGGCAAAAAACGTGTTTCGCGAAACTTGTTTTGGCCGCCATTTTGGAACCAGTCAACCAAATCATACACTGTTTGGACTCAAATTGTAGGTCTTTTAATTCTCTATCAAATGAACCCTACATTTCATTCACCATCTGTAACCGTTTAGAAGTTATAATTAAAAAACCATTTTTTAATTACGAATCAAGGGCCGTAACTCAAAAACAACAAGTTTTACGCTTTCGCACCTGAAACATTTTTTGTAGCTTTCGTCGTGGCGAACATTTTTTCCATTTATTGTCCGCTTAAATTTTTTACAGTTTTTGTGTTATACTCAAAAAACAATTTCCGATGGCGGCCATTTTGAAAATGGCTGTCCGTAGCCATGCGACTTTGGTTTTATATCGGAGGGCATAAGTTTACGGTCTCAAATAACCCATATGTTTACTATGGTATCTCGAACCGTTTTCAAGTTATGAGCCAAAAACCGTTTAACCGAAACGCGTTAAGGGCCATAACTCGAAAACGGTTTGTCGCACAGTGTTCAACCCTTTATATCAAATGAAGGTCTAAATGAGACGAGTATTTTCCCCATTAAATGTCTGCTTAAGTTTTGTATGGTTTTTGAGGGAAATTGAAAACAAGGTGTACCATGACCTCTGACCTTGAGATTTGACCTTTGACCTTGACATTTTTAAATGTAACATATGTCATCCGTGATGATTGGTGAAGGTCCCAAGTCTCTAGGACTAACCGTTTTGAAGAAAAAATTTTTGACGTGTCGTGACAGGTTTCGACTCAAAAACGCGTAACCAGGAAGTTGTTCGGAAATTTTTTTTTTGATCTACAAATCATCCCTAGGAGTCAAATGACATTTTCCACTCTTTAGATTTTTGATACCGGTTACGGTTTCTGAGATTATCTGATAACAAGGGTTTTCGGTCTGGGGCAGATAACTCCGTTACTAAAAATAGATCGGTTTCGCAGGGTCAGTCAAGGCGAGTCAGGGTATGACCGAATAATGGTACCAAGTGTCGTAAAGTTATGTCGCGACACTTTTGTTATAGTGACCGCGGAAAAGAAGAATAATAATAATAATAATAATAATAATCAGAAGAAATACAATAAGGTCTTTCCACTGTAGTGGGAAAGACCTTAATAATAATAATAATCAGAAGAAATACAATAAGGTCTTTCCACTGTAGTGGGAAAGACCTTAATCATAAGAAATACAGTAAGGTCTTTCCTTCTGAAAAGGGAAAGACCTTAACTAACCTTAATATCATCAAATATTCTGAGTTGATTTTTTTAAAAACATTAGTTCAAAGTTTTGAGCGGAATTGTACATTGAAAATTGGCAGGAAAATCTCCGTAATTTTTTGGGTTTTTTATAACCATCTAAAGACTATATAAGAACAATCACATATTAAAAGGAAAATCTCTAGGAAATAGTAAATTTGGATGTGCCGTCCACTGCCTGACCCTTATCTAAAATATATTGAAACCTTAAAAAAACGTTTTGATTTTACTTGCTCAATTATTTATTATTGATAGATTAAAAAAAACACGACAGAATATTTTTTTTAATTAAATTTGGAACGACTGTCAGCAAAATTTTATCCAGCATTATTTGACTGAAAATGGCCCACAATCATTTGGTTTGCAACTCACTTTTCGGCCTATTATCTATCCGGGACCCACACGGGAAAAATGACATGGGCTGACGAGAACATCAGTAACTTGCCATAGCGACGGAACGGCACAATGAACAGTAAATATGATTCTCTGTTCGTTTTAACTCTTTAAGAAAAAACACGAGATTTGAGCTATTCAACATCTATCGTCGAAAGCATAAAGCATTACATGCATGCTAAAACATTGTTCTTGTCAAACGCTTAAACCAGTACATTTTATTCCAGATAGCGCACGAAATGTTGTTGTCTCTAAGCCCTCTCGAGCACCATCAAATTTTGTTGAAGGTAGTGAACCTATTACCCTGTCATGTTCAGCAGACGGAAACCCAGCACCCACACCATCCAACTACATATGGCATAAAGATACAAACCAAAGCGCCTCAATCGGTACAGGAATGACGTACACTATAAAGGATGTAATCAGTATCGAAACCGGAGTCTATATTTGCAGTGTAAAAAACACATTTAACGGGAAAATATTCACTGCTGATGGCAGAACTTACGTTCACATATGTAAGTCATGTAATTGGTTTGTTTTTACTGAATTAAATGAAAAAAACCGTGAAAATCAAAATATTACATGTGGGAAAAGTGTTTGTCTGAGAATTTAGCAGAATGGAAGGGAAACAATCAAGCAATGTTGATATCTCAATATGCTATAAGTACAATCTCTTCGAAACAAAAAAGACCGTAGACTAGCTCTCTCTTTCAAACTCACGTTCCGTTATATTGATGACGTCCTTTCACTAAACAATTCTAGATTTGATGAATTTTACACAGGGTTATGTTGCTCCTCAGTTGCTGTCTTCACTCAAGAAATGTTCCGGAAGACATCATGCACTTATAGACAAATATGGGATTTCGATCTCTCAGATGAGTGCAGATGTTGGTTTGTCATAGGGTTTTGTTTTGTCATTTTTTACCGGATTTGATAAGCTGAATAGACTATTGGCAACGCGACGGTGTGCTTTAGCAAGATGGCACTGCTTACTCTTCCGGAGCACCCGAGTTCACTCTTGTTTCGACTGAAATTCGCGTTTTTGATTGATATTCAGTTATATTGTGTTTCCATGTTTTACATGTTGTCTGTTTTTGTCCCGTTCTTGTTGGTCTTAACATGTTTTTGTCTCTGGCCTTTTGGACTTTTGACATTCGGATGCCCCATTTGTACCTCTGCTTCTTTTCTACTACAGTTTTAAGGATAGTGAGGACACCTGTCATGTGACGAAAAACATTTATTAATGCAAAAAGCAAGTGCAAATGTCACAATTACCTTAATACTTGTGTTAAATAATTTTATCTATTAAAACTAAATCAAAATGAAATAATTTTTACACAAAAACACCAACCATTCTTTCATAAATATTATTTTCAAATAAAACAAGAGAGATAATCCACTTGAAAAATGACCCAAAAATTACAAAGATTTGTACTGTAGACAGAAAAATAAGCTGGTGACCCCCGTTTTTTATTGTTTTATTCCAAAATATATTGTATTCCATTGATTTTTATCAAATAAAAATAGAATTTAAATTCGAAGATTTTTTCTGCGACAAGATTTTATGCAAATCATTTGGCCTTTCCTATATATTCCATAGTAATTTGGGAAAACTTGAAGCCTAAATTGTGCGAAAAAAGCCTGGAGAGTTGGTCCAATATTTTTACACAAGATAAAGTATATACCTAATACTAATATATCAAAACGTTGGTCATTTTAAATTCGGCATTATTTTTGGGGTCAGGTGTCCTCAATAACCTTAAACATCTCTGACTATTCTAAATTAAGGTATATCAGATTAAAAACTTTGAAAAGGCTTGGACAAAAGATCACACAAAAACATTTTTATGTTTATTGTAGTGAGTTATACTGTACTTATGCCCACGTCAAACGTATCATTATCAACGACAACGGCAATATATTCGCCAATTAATACCGCAAATATGAAAGAACTATGTAAGTTTAACTTTAATATTGGCTGACATTATCATGATTATTCTATTTCTTCGGTATAAATTACAACAGTATTACAAATAATGCAAATTAAATGATAAAAAGATAAAAGTATCAAATCAATATTAAATATTTTATTAAAGAAGCAAAGGTGTACCAAAGGGGTAATCAGTATCATAAAACCGTAAAGACAAAGACAAAACCGGTAGACAAAAACTCATCACAACAAAACAAACCACATAACAACATAAAACACACATACATAACAACTATTAAACTACTATTTCTAAACAATTGATGGAAATCCTCCATTCTTAGTCTTTTCATTTTGTAATTGCATTTAAACTGTTTATTTCTCTATATTATAAACTTCAATTCCACATTAAAAATTATAATCTCGTTGGGCACAGTTGATTTAACGTAGCTTTATCAAAAAGAACGGAAAATGCAAGAACAAATTTTTGGTAGTCGATTATAAAAAGACTTATTTTGTCATCCAAGATTCTAGTTAGAAACAAAAATTTACAGATCAAATAATAGAAATGCTTAACTTTCTTATCGACAACATATTTGTACAGTTTGGTGGAGGTGTTTTTCAAGAGACGATGGGTATCTTCATGGGCACAACTTGAGCACCATTGCTTGCCGATTTGTTTCTTCATTCATATATATGAAGCGAACTTCTTACAGTCACTTCTAGACAAAAGAAGACCGCAGACTTGCTTGAACCCTTTAATCTCACATTTCGTTTTACATGTATTGATTTGGTGACTATTTATATCTTTTATATCCGATGGAACTTGAGATAGAGGACACTGCAGATTTAAGCAGATCCGCTTTATATTTGGATTTATTTCTAGATATGGACACAGTAGGAAGGTTTTGTACAAAGCTCTATGACAAACGTGATGACTTCAACTTTGCAACAATCAACTTTCCCTTTTTCTGTAGCAACATTCCGTCCGTTTCAGCATATGACGTTTACGTATCACAATTGATTCGATATTCCAAAGCATGCTGGATAGATAACGGCTTACTTGATAGAGGCACACGGCTAACAAGCAAATTGTTAACACAGGGGTACGTTGGTTTTGGTAATGTCATTCTTTCCGGATTTGACCAATACGAAATCGATCTTTGGTAATGTGAAAGGTGTGTTGTAGCAAGCAGGAACTTCTTACTCTTCTAGAGCAACTGAGTTCACCCTCTTTTCGACTTCAGTTCACGTTGCTGAATGCGGCTTTGCGTTGTTATGTGTGAGTTTTGGTTTTCTTTTTGTTATGTTTTTTGTTGTTGTGTGGTTTGTTTCGTTATGATGATTTTTCTACCGATTTTGTCTTGGTCTTTTTGGGATATTTTTAATCCCCCCTTTTAGTACATCTTTGTTTCTTCTATTGTAGATGGGGGAATCTCTAGTTTGTAAAGAAATGGGTTGTTACTTTGTACTTGTTGAATTATTACAGCATCTCGTCCTTGAAAATGTTCTCCTTGCAAATATTGAATGACTAAAAAGGCGGGTAAAATGTTATAATTTGACCGTGAACTGTAACAATTAATTGATTTTTTGGTTTTAATTAAATATTTATACTTTACACAACAATTCCTAAAATATAAAGATATTTTGCAAAAAGGTTTTAAAGGAAGAGAAAAAAATGAAAGGGGCAGATCTGATCAAAATTAAAGTCATATGACGAATCTACATGTATTAAGACATAGTTATATGATTAATGCATCGGCGAAGTAAAAAAACAAAATGGTACTGGACTTAAGCAGTTTAACGCATCAACTCTCAATTTTTCGCTCAGTTTAATTTTTGTTTCTAGTAAGTAAAATATTAAGAAACAGCTGATTTGAGAATGGCCCTGTTATATGTTCTCGGTATGCAATAAAGACCTTCGGATTCTGTAATAGCAATCGGCATCGCCCGGGCCATTACAGACACCTCGGAGCAATTATCACAAACAATAAACGAACATGTATAAAAGGGTCATAAAAAAAAATTCATATCAGTAACAAAATTGTTGAACTAACGGAAGCGCTCTCATATATACACTCCGCCATAAGTTAAGCACCACCCTATTTATTTTCATAAGTACAATTTCAAAGTTAAAATGCAAACGCCAGTTAATGATATGATATATTTTAGATGTGTATTCCTAAAACACACATTTCGAAGTTATGTTACACCAAAGGGTATTAGCCAGTGATAGAAATCTTAAGTGAAAAGACACTTCAAACAGAACATGATTTAACGTCTTAAATGTTTCTAAGAAAAAAACTTTGACGAAAAATTCAAATTTTGTCCAGTTTAAGTTGTGCGTTCTTTAAGTTGGCTTGATGTCTTACAGTAAAACATATTGTTAAAACATATTCATTAAAATGATAAAACAAAACCCAGCACAAATTGTTGAAAAGGGGGATAAATCGTTTCTGGTCAAATTTTAGGCCACAAACTGAAAAAAGGATGCTGCCCTTAGAAAATGGAATTGGTATGGACACTTTTTGCGTCAGAAACTTCAAAATTTTATGTCGTATTAATTTGTGCGAGCAATGGTGTTTGTTCTCTGTCCGAACATCACTTTTCCAAAATCTCATTTTCTGTAAAATCCATTTTTGAAAGAAAATGTCCTTTCATCACTATAAAAGTTCACCGACATGTTTTTCCTTCTCCACACAAAACTGTTATTTAATTAGTGTTATGATCACACAGTTTTTATGACAGAAATGTCTTTATGAAAACAGTTTTACCTCATTTTTTGAGTTTTACGAAAAAAAGACATTTTCTGAAAAAACTTGAAAAAAAGATTTTTTGCCTTAAATCTTTGATAAACCTTTTTAAACAACCTTATTTAATCATCATCGAAAAGTAAAAGTTTTATTTTCATGTGGTTTAAAAAGCAAAATTAGCATTTGGAAATAAACATGTTCAGAAAGTCGGGAAAAAGCAGACATTTTTAAGCAGGCCCCAAAAACCTGCAAAACCCATTAAAAACTCATATTTGTCGTTTGATGTGATTGAAAACGCTACAAATTAAGGAAGTGTCATGTGAAAGGTTCTTTAAAAAAAAGTTTTGCTTTCAATCTCTGCTTTTTCTTTTGATCTCCGAAACGTGAATTCAGGATCGGGTAAATTCAAACAATACTATGTACCAATATTCTGAAAATCTTTCTTTATTTTAAAGTTTTGTAGGATGCATATTACTCTAATACCCAAAGGTTCTTGTGTGCAAAAGATCGGAATATTTCAATAAAATATAAAAAGAGGGTGCCATTTTAAAATGGGTGGTGCTTAACTTTTGGCGGACTGTTTATATTTATTTGGTATTTTTTTCCAATGCATTCGAAACATTGTAAAGGCAACACGGCTCTTATTGTATCTTCTGCTCCTGGATTGTAATCGCAAAAGATGTAAAATATATGACATTTAACATTGTAATTTTACCATACAAAATACTCAAATCATATATTTATTTGAAATTTTTGCCAAATAAATTACTAATTAAGCTAGTATGAACTTTTTTAACAAAGAGTATATATATAAAAACATTTGACAGATTTCGTAGTACTTAATGGACTATTATATATTAAATTTCGAATAACGTATTTCGAATAATTTGGTATTTTTTTCCAATGCATTCGAAACATTGTAAAGGCAACACGGCTCTTATTGTATCTTCTGCTCCTGGATTGTAATCGCAAAAGATGTAAAATATATGACATTTAACATTGTAATTTTACCATACAAAATACTCAAATCATATATTTATTTGAAATTTTTGCCAAATAAATTACTAATTAAGCTAGTATGAACTTTTTTAACATGTATTTTATATTTTGTATTGACAGGTTCCAATTCTTGTGATGTGGCCATCTTCGTCGTTGTCGTATTGTTGTTTTCTTTTCTATTAATTCAGATTGCAGTATGCTTCATTCTGTATCATAAAGGCATGTATCAGTTCTCATAAGTTGTATACAAACAGAAAAAAAACTAACTTTATTGCAAATCACAGACACCATGAAGATCAAATTAATCACCAGTTAGCAGAGTTCTATTTTTTTCTCTTTCACTTTGGTTTTTTAATAGGAAAGTCAAGATAAGTTGTTAGTTAGAAGCATGTTTACAAAGTAAAAAAGTAAACTTTAAACAATAAATAGAGGATAAAAAAACATTGAAACTTCAAAACAAAATTACCCCAAGCATTGACTGGAAAAATTAAACCGTGTTTGGTGCGCGTTTGGTCGATGAAAGAGTCGCCAGAAACATCTTGCTCATAAGCTGTAAAGTCATATTAAACCAGATAACAGTTCTCTTTTGGTTTAACATTTTGTAATAATTATGCATTCTTAATACCTAACGATTATGATAAAATTTGATAAATGTGACAACATGATCAGAAAATTAATGTTATGGGTCTGCCTATACAGGTGGTAAAACATGTATTAAGTTAACAGTGATTTAAATAAAATGTTCAATATCTAAACATAAGTACGAAAGTCAGAAAGATTTTTCGAAGTTTTTAAGATTTCGTTATTCGAAATTTAATATATAATAGTCCATTAAGTACTACGAAATCTGTCAAATGTTTTTATATATATACTCTTCAAAAAAAGTTACGCATAGATAGAAAATTCCCCGTACGTTTAATGCAAATCACAACAATTTCAAAACATTATTGCCGAGCTGTTCTACAACCGATTTTCACGAAATAAAATCCAGAAAAAAGAAAACAAAATAAAGAGTGTTTGATTAATTTTGACAAAAATCCTTACTTCAATGGTTTTTAAGAGATGGTGAGTAGAACACGACTAATGTTTTTCACGAAACATTTTGCATTGATTTAAACGGGAAATTGAATCGTAAAATGTACACTTGAGTTCTACTTGCAATATCTTAAAAAGCAGCGATGTTACGATTTTACTCAAAATCAAACAAACAATCTCTATTTTGTTTTCTTTTTACTGGATTTTATTTCGTGAAAATCGGTTGCAGAACAGCTCGGCAATAATATTTTGAAATTGTTGTGATTTGCATTAAACGTACGGGGAATTTTCTATCTATGCGTAACTTTTTTTGACGAGTATATATAAGCTCTTTGTTATAATGCCACTAAGATTCAATTTTCATTTTTAGGAATTCTCTTGTTCAGATTAAAGAAAAAAAGGTATGAATTAAATTGTGTGGATGCATGTGTATGCATGCCAATTCAAAATGTTTCAGTCCAACCAAATACATGTACTAGTATAATTTTACTATTATAGGCAAATTGTTGACATCTGGTCGAAATTTGTAAAGCCTGCATCCCTCATAAAAAGAGGAATACAACAATCTTACAAAAATGTAACCCGCAATCAAAGTGCTAGTTTAGGGATAATGACGCGTAGTTTATCTGTGCTTCTAAACATTAAAAAATGTACAACTCATAAACTGAGCGTAATACTATGTATTTTTTTATTTGGTTACATCCCCTTGTATTGATATTTTACATATAGATATCTTACATATAGTCATTTCTATTACCTTGTAGGCAATAAATTTAACTTAGGGTCACAATTATAAGTTTGTAGTAGAAAAAATACATATCATGTACCAGATGTAAGAATAAAGTCTCCGCCAACTACGCATGAACTTATTACCTTATTCAAACTGGCTTGAATTCATTGCATGTAGTTTATGATTTTTTATGATTTTTTTCTAATTACAGTATTTATCAAGAAGCTCAGCAACCATCCGAGACACACGTCTATAATTCAACAGATACGAGTGATGTTAATGACTCAAATTATGCATATCTTACACCTACATAATGAATAACGTTAGATCTCGGACTCAAAATGTTCAAGTAAATGTCAGTTTTTAAAACTTCAGATAACTCAACTTCCTATTCAACGTTCTGAAACTTTGAACGTAGGACATTGTAGAACTTAAGAAGTACTTCTGATTGTGAATAAAGTCTTGATTTATTTATGCCAATTTCGATCTTTATTATTCCCGCGCTAGTGAAAACGCGGGAATAATGTCTTGCTGCTCGATGTACGTACGTACGTATGGCGTTAATGTCCAGAATAATCTCTGTAACTACTGGAAGAAGAAAGATGAAAATTTGATTATTGATTGCATTGTGGGTGGGGACTTTGCCGAAGGTTTCGGAATTTAAATGCCCTACGGACTGGACTGCATAGGTAGCCTAAGGGCACATTATTCCTTCGTCACACAACTCCTCCTAGGTTATTTTGAATGCAAAACTAAAACCTGGCTCAGTAGTTGCACTACGGATGTAGATTCTTCCGAAGGTTTTAGAATTTTGATAATGCCCCTAGGGGCTGGGCTGCATAAGTAGCATAAGGGCACATTATTCCTTCGTCACGCTACTCCTCCCAGGTTATTTGGAATAAGGAACTAAAACGTGGCTCAATGGTTGCACTATGAATGTAGATTCTGCCGAAGGTTTTAGAATTTTGATAATGCCCTTAGGGGATGGGCTGCATAGTTAGCCTAAGGGCACATTATTCCTTCGTCGCGCAACTCCTCCCAGGTTATTTGGAATACGGATTTGAAACTTAGCTCAGTAGTTTCACCATGGATGTAGATTCGGCCGAAGGTTTCGGAATGGTCATAATGCCCCTATGGACTGTGCTGCATATGAAGCCTAAGCGCACATTATTCTTTCGTCACGCAACTCCTCCAAGGTTAGTTTGAATACGAAACTGACACTTGGCTCAGTAGTTGCACTACTGATTTAGATTTTGCCGAAGGCTTTGGAATTTTGATAATGCTACTAGGGGCATGGCTGCATAGGTAGCATCAGGGCACATTCCTTCGTCATGCATTATTTTTATACCCCCCGCAAACAAAGTTTGGGGGGGTATATAGGAATCACCCTGTCTGTCTGTCTGTCCGTCTGTCCGTCTGTCTGTCTGTCCGTCTGTCCGTCTGTCCACATACCTCGTAAGCGCAACTCCTCCTAAACCCCTTGATGGATTTTGATGAAACTTTACACAAAGGATGTACACCATATGGAGATGTGCATGAAGAATTTTGGTTGCTATCAGATATCATTCAAGGGAGATAATTGGACTTAGACTTTTTAAACTTGGTGTTCAATGAAGACATCGTAAGCGCAACTCCTCCTAAACCGCTTGATGGATTTTAATGACACTTTACAAGAAGGATGTACACTAGTTGGAGATGTGCATGAAGAATTTTGGTTGCTGTCGGATATCATTCAAGGGAGATAATTGGACTTAGACTTTTAAAACTTGGTGTTCAATGGGAGACCTTGTAAGCGCAACTTCTCCTAAACCGCTTGATGGATTTTGATGAAACTTTACACAAATGATGTTCACCATATGGAGATGTGCTTGAAGAATTTTGGTTGCTGTCGGATACCATTCAAGGGAGATAATCGGACTTAGACTTTTTAAACTTGGTGTTCAATGGGAGAGCTCGCAAGCGCAACTCCTCCTAAACCGCTTGATGGATTTTGATGGCATTTTACATGAAGGATGTACAATATATGGAGATGTGCATGAAGAATTTTGGTTGCTGTCAGATATCATTCAAGGGAGATAATTGGACTTAGAATTGTTAAAGCGGGGGGTATCCTCCGTGAGCTCGCTCACAGTATTCCTTGTTTACATTACTTTCACTCCCACTACCAGGGAAAAGTCTCATATCAATATATATATATTTGAAAGTACTAGTAATGCTCATTATAGTCATAGTTTATTTCTTTCAATTATTTGCCCTCATATATACTATCAAACAACGAGTAGCGCGTGGATATACAACCTGTCTACTTCGACTAGCTGATAATATAATTAACTTTGTGGAGATTTATTAGCGTATGCTTCAACATTTTTATGTTACTTAAAACATTTTATTTCAATTGTATTATTAAGCAAGTTCTTTATTAGTATGTTGAACCACAAAATATTCTTAAAAAGCCTTAAAGTTGATTAATCTTTTCAGAATAGGTAAGAGGGCATATACTTTGTCAATGGCATTTTAAACTATCATTTTTTGCCAAATATCTTTTTTCATATTCTCTTCCGACAGAATCAGCAAACAGCATCTAAGCGCTTTCTACTATTTAAATAAAAGAGCAAATGTAATTTACAGAACTCAAGATTCAATATTTTATTTAAGTCCCACCAAACAAATTCAAATAAAATTCGCTAACAATAAAAGATGAAACATATACATATAAACGCAGTGGTCATTCTTAAATGAATTATGAGAGAGCTTTTAGAATACAAGAATATAGTAACAAGCATATCATATTAGAAATCAATAAGAACACAAATGAGAACACAGTGATAAGCACATCTAATGAGACACTTTAAAGAACACAGTTGATAACCGTCTAGTATGCAAATCTTAAATGCAAATTAAAACGGTCGTTTATAGAAAAATGTATTATAGATTAATGATAAAAATACTATTTCGTCTCAGTTAAATACTACATGACTGTACGATGGTAGGTTTTGGCAGCTAAGCGACACACTGTTCATTGTCATTGTTAAACATAGACGTGCATCATCACTCCAAGGAACACGCAAATAGAGCCAGGTAATTTTAACTAATGATAAATGGTGTTGCGCACAGCTCTGTAAAGTAATGGATATAATATAGAATGGATATGGTGAGCTGCAAAGTTAGAAAGGGGTGTCCGTGTGCCAACAGTGATGAAAATCATCTTTTTAAAGCCGTTGACACCGTTGCAGCTCACCATATCCATTCTATATTATATCCATAATTTTAACTAACACTTTATATAGGCGAATAGAGTCTAAAGATTTTTACTAACATGTTAAGGATTTTTCATAACCCTTATTTTATGTCGTATGGAAAGTCGTAGTGGATTTCCGCATTAACAATTTATTTACAATTTTTGTCAATGGGGAAATGTTTAAGTTTCATGAGCTTGACATTTCAATAATTTGACGAACGTAAAATTGATATTTCGAAGGAGTGAGCCTTAATGATTGTTAAGAAAAGTTATTTCATTCGATTTGCTTTGATCAGTATAAAGTTAATACAGTTGATTATAAGAGAAATCTTTTGCGGAGTTTAGTAAAAATTACCTGGATCGATTCGCGTGTTCCTAGGAGTGATCATCATCAGAAAAAGATTGTTTTTTTCATCATAATTCATATATGAAAATAGTGACTGTCCTAGATCATCATTTAACTAATACAATTTTTAATTTTTTATATCGTTTCAACTGCGAAAACGTAAAGGTATATTTTGCAACAAATATTGTTTGGTGGGATATAAACAAAACATTTATGTATTACCGTATATGTTTGTTTTTTCCCCGCCTATGTTGGATTTCGCGAAATACTAAACAAAAATGGAAGATATTTTCTTTCGATGAATTCAATTTTAGCGATTACTTATTATACTGTATGCTTGTACATGTATATACATGTACTTTATATATTATATTAACGAGATCATATTTTCGTGTATTTTTATCGTGAGTTGACAACTACCGCAAAAAAAAAGCTAAAATAAAATACCCGCGAATAAAAATTATGTGGTATATGTTTTTAATTTAATAACCTTGGCCATAATTGCGCATTCTAGCATTTTTCCATCATACTGAAAAATATTACTTTTATCTAAGTACATACATTTAATTCTATGTTGTTATGGAATTTTAAGATTTCCATTTCTTAAATAATGAACTTCAAAATTTTGGGATTTGTTTTATTTTCTGGGTCAATGCAAGACGACAATCTACGACCGCTGGTCTCGTTGAAGACTGCTGGTTGTCTCTAATCATACACATTCCCTTCTTGTGTATCAACATTCCTTCCTCTCAAGCTTATAGATCATAATTGATCCAGAATTGCAGAGCCTGTGGTACTTGCATCGACTTTCTTGGCAGAGCGTCACGTCTGACACAAAAATGCCAGCACAGGGTAATGTTGCTCTCGATTCCTTGTCTTCTTAGCTAAAGAAATTTTACGGAAGACATTATGCGCCCATAGACACATATGGAATTTCTATCTCCCAGATGAGCGTAGATGTTTGTTTGTCATAGGGCTTTGTCCTGTCTTCCTTTATTGGATTTGACTCGCTGAATCGACAATTGGTGGCATGTCGGGTGTGCAATAGAAGCAGGAACTGCTTACTCTTCTGGAACATCGAAGTTGATTCTCGTTACGGCTTGAATTCGTGTTGTTAATAGTTATTCAGTTCTTTTTGTGTTTTAATGATTTGTGTTTCCCATTGCTCTTTTCGTCCTTGTTTACTGAATTTGTTTTTGCCTTTTTGGACTTTGGACATTAGGATGTCCCAATGGAACCTTTTTGTTTCTTTATATTAAATTATATCTGCAATATTTTAATTGAATAATGTAAACAAAAGTTCTGTTAATAATTAAACGTTTTTTGTTGTCCTGTTTTGATAATACACAGCCAACAATCAATCAGTCAATCTTATTAATACCATCGCATTTACAACATATTGAATTCGTCTAAGCTTTTTAATCCGTCCTTACCCGGTCGCTTAACCCATTTTTTTACAAGAATCGTTTTTGTTATGATACAAACATCAAATTTGGCACGAATCATGGTAAACAACTCGTTTGACATAAAATGACGTAAGCCAATCAAAATATTCTAAATGACTTACTACTATAGTAAGAAGAGTAAGAATTAGATAGTTTCATACTAGGTACAACATACAAGTATATCGTCTATCCAACCGTTGTTACCATCAAACTCCACTGATAAGTTTCAAGATATCCTTTATGTAATATTCAACTACTCTATCAGAATATGCTACAATATACACCCGCAAAAAAGTGTGGTCATTCTGATAGTAAAAACCAAAAGATCATAGGAAAATCTGATCTGGAATCAAGGTCACAATGACATCTCCAGTACCAACGATAGTGTCCAGGGAATCATCCGTGCTGTGAAAATGACGTTGACGAACGTATATCATGTGCAAGAAAAACTCTATAGAGTTTCATAGGAACTGGTGTCCGTGGTTCCGTTTAAATGTTTAAGAATGTACTCTTCATACATGTATGTACCACAAAGACTCTTTATGGGCTCGAGATCTTCATATTATGACAAAAAGACTTAAGTCTTCTCTGAAACGTGCTACGGTTACTTCTCATGATTTTTTGTGCTGTTATGTATTAAGTGCGACCTACATTGGCTATTTTTGTCTAACAATAATAAGCTTTTTGTATGGATTGGTTTCCTTTAAATTGGGTCTTTTAGTATACCTTAGGTTGTTTGGTATGTTGTCTTATAATATCAATAAAGTCTTGAGTTACACTTTTTATTTAATTTCTACAGGTTTTCCATGTGGTTTCTCTGCCTGCAAGTCCCCCAAAACATTGATTTTACATTAATTTGACTAATCATCACCAGGATTTCTTTACACTTTCTGTATTATCATGATATGCTTTCCTTTTCCTGTCAATATTTAGGGTAAATCTGTTTATCCTTTACACTTTGACCCGATTCTGGCCATCGATGCCCATTGGTCCTTAGCGTCATTTTTAAATGTTGATGTATTCTATGAAGAGCTATTTAAACTTGTTCGCAATATTGTTCCATTTTTTTTCGACAGAGCAATGATAGATGATCTTCTTCTAATTCTTTCTTTAAGTTTTTTTGTTATCCAGGTTCCTGTATTTGCCCTTTATCTTTCAAAAATGGCACGAGTATCCTGGTGGTAATTTTCGGTACAGCTATGACAAATGAACTCCAGATTTTTGTTAATATGTGAATGTATAGCCTCTTGGTGGAAGTACTTTACATTTACTTATTTATCATATTCACTGTTTTTTTGTCATGCTTAGGGGATGACTATTGATCAATTGTACGGTTGTGTTCGTAACAAAAGGCTCCCAGGAGCCTGGATCGCTCACCTGACTTATGTCCCTGAACTATACTATAGGCCATTAGACAAAACTATTTGATATTGAAATCACGAGTTCAAGAAAGAGTCATCTGACCATATGGTTTAACTTAACGCAGTAATGTGTAGAGTAATATTTTTTATCAATTGAAAGCTATATTATTTTCTAATTTGACATTATTAGGGGAATTACTTCTAAAAGGAATGATCCTTCAATGCTGACCCTATAACTTTTTTGTAGATCATGATTTTTTAAATATCTCATATAATTTTTTTTTTCAGATACTGGGCTTAAAGGGATATTGTCTACGAAAAATCTTTTTTGTACTAACAGAAAATAGACCAACAGAAAACTTGTTTTATCTAATTCTAAACATAAGTACAACAAAACTAAAGTTTTGGTACCCTATTGATCTACAAATCGAAAAAAAAATCATCACTATATAATATTTGTAAAGCTTTACAAAAATCCATATTCATGAGCTCTAAACCCGCCTTTATCATGCGCACTATATTTAATATTGTTTATAAACTTTGCTAGTTCTTAACGCGGCCAGTCATCTGTATATTGAGGTTTAAGCCCGTGTATAAATCTACATGGCGACGAAAACACCATAGCCGCCAAACAAAGGAAAAGTCTTCGAGGACAAAACATCCGAGATCCAAAATGATTGCTGTATTATATACACTAAAAATATATCTGTCGACATGAAGCTTGAGGTAAAAAACATCATTCAACATGGTCGAATAATTTTGAGCGAAATAAACCAGTTTAAGGGCAAATTTGGTAATAAATGTATGTTCAAAGTTTCCTTATTATACATCTGGTCTAAATGAAATAAAAAGATGGAGTACGAAAAAATGTGATTTTGGTAGACAATATGCCTTTAATAAGTGCAAAATTCATACAATAATATGAAAAAGGGCAATAATTCCTACATGGGTTGTTGGATCATCTTCAAAATTTCAGGGCAGGTTAATCTTAAAATGCTGATCACTTTTGTTCTACGCCAGAATTTGATAATCTGTCACCGTTTTTGACTTATAAGCAAACAACTGCATTTAAATCATGTTCTATTTTTTAGCCATAGCGGTCATGTTTTACAACCAATCAAAATGGACTTAAGGTGTAAGAGGAGTAAACAATTTAAAAGTATTGAGTAAAAGTTGAAAAATTGTCAATTTCGACGTTCTAAGGGGAATAACGCCTAAAATGAATGGTCCTACTACATTGATTAATTATATAATTTGTAGATCATGACGTGTTTAACAATATCTCATGAATATGAAAAATTTATGAAAAATAAAAAAGGGCAATTATTCCTGCATTGGTTGTTGGATCTCCCACTTCCACAAAATTATTTTAGGTGCTGCTCACTTTTGTTTTTTTATCATGGTTTAAATATCTGTCACCTATTTGAGTAATTAGCAAAAAAACTGCAATTTACTCCCATGTTCTATTTTTCAGCCAGGGCGCCATGTTTCACATTCAATCAAAAATCCCCACATTAGTTCTAGACATCTAATGCAAATGCACCTTTGTAACAAGTTTGGTTACATTTAATTTGGACTTAAGATTTCAGAGGAATAAACGTTTTCAATGTAATGAAGAAATGCTGTGAAAATTGTCAATTTCGACATACTAAGTGGAATAACTCCTAAAAGGAATGGTCCTATAACGTTGACCACATTACATATTTTTTAGATCATGAAGTGCTGAACAATATGCTATTTATTTTTTTCAAATATTTTGAATTGTTTTTAAAATATTGAACTTTATTAGTGCACAATTCATAAAAATGTAGAAATAAGGAAATTACATGGATTATTTGATCTTCAAAAATTCAGGATAGGTAGATCTTGAAATGCTGATCACTTTTACCCACCCAATATTTTGCTATCTGTAGCCGATTTTAAGTTATTTACAAAAAAACTGCAATTTCCCCTATGTTCTACTTTTAGCCACAGCGGCCATGTTTTACGACGAATAAATAATCCCCACATCAGTTCTAAGCACCGATTGCTAATAAACAACCATATCAAATTTCCTTGCTATTGGCCTTTCGGTGTCAGAGGAGTTAACGTTTTAAAACTTTTACGAACGGACGACGGACGCCAAGTGATGGCAGTAGCTCTTAGGACCCTTCGGGTCAGGTTAGCGTAAAAGGAATAGTGATTTGCCGTTGCAGTAGTTGGTAATGCTTTCTCTTGCCTTTTTGTATAAGTTTTAGACCTCTGTTGTTCCTAATTAGTATTGCATTAGTATTGTATCCTTTTCAAAGTCACATTTCTATTTTTCTAAACAGGCATATTCTTTTTATCCTGTGTTCGTTGATGCAGATCTTGATTCTGGCCTACCTGCATATTCGCCTCTATCATGATAAGTCTTTTCTCCGGAGTTCGTTGATACAGATCCTGCATTGTTATGATGTTAACTGTATTTTAGCCCCTGAGACTTCATAAACAGATACATCGTTGGATAATTTCTGATTCTCTGCTTTGTTCTTGATATGTTAGATCTCTATGTTCGCGGTTGCATATTCTTATTTCAAACATTATATGGCTTTAATGGAGTGCTTGTGATCTTTTCCATTGGTTGGACAGGACTAAGCCCTAAATAATTCCCCTATTAAAGTTTTGATCTAAAGACGAGTTTGCAAGCAGATATTAAACGTATACAATAGTGATAACAAAGGATAACATTAGGTTGTGCTAAAAAAAATCCCCATTCAAATATATACCATTTAAAAACAATAAAAGGATGCCCGACTGACATACTAGTTATGTTTCTATTTGAAAATCAATCCCTTCATTAAAAGCTGATACATCGACTACGGAAATTTGTCTAAATGTGACCCTTTAAAAGTCTCATTGGTAGGCTTGAAAAAAGAAAGTAGGTATAAATAAGCGTGTCTATGAATTGTTGTCGGAACAAGAGCATATAACAAAATAGCTGGCAATGATCCCAATGCCGAGTGTCACAACAGTTAGCTATAGTCAACAGTGTCCCCTTTTTGTGCTTTGACGATAACTCTTGTTATTACATAGTCTTATATCATATAAAGAACAGTTAAAACTATTATATCCATTTCACTGTCTAGTTAAAAAGAAATAAAGGTAATAACAAAACTACCGAACTTGAATGATCAATCTCATAGTCCAGAGAAAATGACAAAAACGAATCAGTGATACCGGAGAATTGGTGAAAATGAGAAATGCATAAAATCTTTGAAACGGATATTTGATTTCAAAATGGTCACCAATTGGAACAGAAACGAGTTCTTTTTAATATTCATGTTCAAAACAAATGCGGCCACTCAAAGAATGTCTTGCCTACTGGTACCACCACAAAATGCATTCAAGTTTATATAGGCACTAAGTACTTGAGATCAGAGGTACATAAAAAGGTCATGTGACAGATGACTTAAAGACATTTAATCACCAACAAGAATCTGTGGCCAAACTAACGTGGTTCTAGATATATCATAGAAAATAATGAGATGTGGAATAAGTGTACGCGACACACCCACAATTAAGCGGCAATTTAAAAAAAACCACAATGGACAACCGCCAGCAGCCTTCAACGAGACTATTTGGCGCTGCTTGCGGTTCTGCAATTGGCCCATGGTCTAAATGAAATGCATATAATTCAAATACAGTCCTGAAATAGTCACAGATAGAGTCCCTTCTTAAACAAATAACAGAAAACATCAAATAGACAGTACAAAAATAGTCATTGAGCAAAAGAATTCACATTAAAGACTGAACACAAAAGAAAAATATATACAGTCATTTAGTGAAGAAAAAAGGTCAAGGTCACATGACATGGTGAGGGATTCAAAGACCCTTATCTCATTCCTCGGTATCAGGAATATCAAATATACGATAAAGAGATGTGGAATAAGTGTACGCGACATAACCAACATTAAAGAAACGGCAATTTTAAAAATCACTATGGAAAACAGCCAGCAGTCTTCAACATGACCAGAGGTAACTGCTCGCTGTCTTGCATTGGTCCTAGACTAAATATACAATACATAAGATTCAAACAAATCCCTAGATTATCAACTAACGACCCATTTCTGGACATAGAACAAAATACAGATAGTTGACAAGGACAAACATAAGCTTTGGCACTGCTTAGGACATGCACATATAAAATGTGGCAGGGTTAAACTATTTTTTTTGCCCATTCTTACTCCTATTGTTTATCTTGTACAAAGCGCAAATAAATAACACACTTTGACCTCAACAAGACAAAAATTGTTCAAAACTGGTAAAATAATGCTTTATTGAAGAAAATGGGATGTAGAATAAGTGTACGCGACACAATCTACCTTATACACGTAAATTTAAAACATCCACAATGGAAAAAAGCCAGCAGCCTTCAATTTGACCAGTGGTCGCTGCTCGCTGTTTTTTTAATTGGCCCCTTGATTGAAAATAAACTACATATGATTCAAGCCTAATCCTAAAGTGCAATGAAAGACCCTTTTCTTGACAAATAACGAATAACATAAATTCGACTAAATACATGTACAAACATAAGCTTTGATAAAGATTCCTAGCTTAGAACAGGCACATTAAAATGTGGTTGGGGTAAACTAGTCTTTTAGCGCCAACCTTCCCCCTATGGATAATCAATAACAAAGCGCAAACTAACACACAGTAAAAATCAAAACGAAAGAAGTTCAATTCAAGAAAATAGTATCTGAGACAAAAGGACAACAAGTAACAAACGGGACGTAAATACTCTCTTTAGTATGTATTGTTCCCTTAAATCAATTTTTATTGAGTTAAGATATATATAAAGAGCTGCAATATTTTCTTATAAAAAATTGCCTTTTAAAAAATGGTCACCATATTGATTTAGTAAAGAGGTAGTTAAGCTTCATTCATGCCAAATTTGGTTCTTGTATTACAAGGACTAAATAGCCGGAATAATTGGTGTAACAAGTTCTCGTTTTGTACACTAGTCTTGATGACCTCTTAACACCCATTACATCTTATATTCGCAAATTTAAATTACATTTTACACAATGTTTGGTGATCATGTAGTCCACCTATTTTTTTTGGTTTAAATATGATCTGATTGATTAGGAAAGGAAAATGTCTTTAAATGCACCTTAAACCTGCTACTATGTTTTTTAATTACAGAAAATTTGAAAAAAAGCTAAGTATTTTGAATAATTTTACAATGTAATATGAAAAGTGTTTGAGGAAGGTTTTTAAATATTGACAAGGTAAATATATAATGCCTAGTGTCGTATTTTGATGTCAACTCGACCATGAATCCAGAATTGAATAAAAAAGTTTTATCAAACAATTATGATGGGGTACAATAAGGTTTTTGCATTTATATATAGAATTATTTCTTTCTGATTCAATATGCGCAAAATTTATTAGCTAAAACTATTATACCAAACATTGTACATGTATAATGGGATCTTCTTGATAAAGATCAGATTCGGTGAATATGAAAAATCATCCCTCAGACTTCTAACGTAACATTGTATGTTATGTTTACCTATTTTTCTACCAATTGAAAAGTTTTTAGCGTTGATGTAGATATGTGCAGGTGATAATTCTAAAATCGTATTACCTTTGAATAGAATAAGATGAATCAGGAAGTAGAAAAACTTCTTTATATTTTATTGGTGTCTTGGCTTTATTTACTGAGTAAGTATTTGTTTAATGAAAACATATTTTTAATATGGTCTAGGTTCTGCATCTTCATCTTAAATTATTCGAAAAATGAAAGACCTTGCTGTATATTTTATGATTATTATGGACTTTACCATTTAGTGGATAAACCTAACTATTTTTCTACTGTTTATTAAAAGGTCTTTCAATTTCCAAAGGTATTACCTTTTTCATTAGTCAAAAGAAAATACCTTACTCTCTTTCTTCTAGTTAATTTTATTTCCTCTTCCCGTAAGCACTTTAAAATGGGTCGCAACGTACTGTCATTTTTGAATAGTCAGTACAACAAACTGTCAAACTATGTTGTGACCCTTAGATCGCAATGGAAGATGGCGGTTTGGTGCCAAAAAAACTGGTTCAATCCACCATGTCTTTTGAAATGCCTGTACCAAGTCAGCACCATTGCGATCTCCAAGTCCCCTGGTATGTCTTTGCCTTGTTTTGTCTTTTGTTCTTGGATATATGAGATTGATCATCCCAGTTCTGTAATTTTGTTACCGTTATCTTATACTTGGTACCATATATCAACACTATCATGACACTACCTGACTGACCCTGTGAGAACAAATTTTGAACTGGGAATTTTTATCTCCCTGAAGATTGTTAACACTTGTCATCAGAGTAATTTTGAAACCGTAGCCGATATCAAAATTCAAAAGATCGTTGCCTGACTCTTGACAATTTTAAAGGCATACATTTTTTTCTGACAATTTCTTGGTTACGCAATTTGCCCGAAATGTGTTTAAAAAAATCAGATAATTTTTTGGTTCATATCTGAAGGTCAAGTTATGTTCCAGCCACAGTTTTAAAAATGGCCACCAATGAAATTACGCGTACGTCTTCACTTAAGATCAAAAATCCAACAATAGTGAAGCTTACAATAAATAATGAAAATCTTTCACTCATCTAGATTTCATTTTGAGCTTAATGCGGTTTGGCGCTTTCAAAATGACCACAAAAACATATCATTTTGGTTCATCGTTTATAACTTAAAAATGGAATAGATATTTCAAATATTACATAACTTTTTGACATTACGCTAAAAATCATCCTCAGAAGATCACGCTATAACCCAAAAATAACATGATTCGGTTGAGTGGTTTGTACGAAAGCCTATTGGGACCAATTTCGGTGTAAGAAATTGCTTTTATTTCTCGTAATAACGAAAAATAGTCGTTATAACGAGAACTGAAAGTCGTAATGATGAGAAACAAGTCGTTATAACGAGAAATGAAACTCGTAATAACGAGAAACAAGTTATAATAACGAGAAATGAAACTCGGAAACTCGTAATAACGAGAAATGAAAGTCGTAATAACGAGAAGTAAAAGTGGTTAAAACAAGAAATAAAAGTCGTAATAACGAGAAGTGAAAGTCGTTTTAACGAGAAACAAGTCGTAAAAACGAAAAAAATAGTCGTTTTTAACAAAAAATGAATAAAATAAATTCTTACTTCGAAATTGGTTTCTATAGGCTTTCGTAGGTTTGAAAATGTCGGCAAAATATTTTACAAAGTTGGGTATTGCAGAAAACTTTCAAACGTAAGAAGTAGAATATTATTCATCAATATTAAATTTCTGAGGAAAAGACGTATATTTTGATCCAAAGTTGGGTATTGCAGAAAACTTTCAAACGTAAGAAGTAGAATATTATTCATCAATATTAAATTTCTGAGGAAAAGACGTATATTTTGATCCAAAGAACATGACGTTTTAGTTGCCTGGATTAAAATGGCGACCCCTAAAGGCTTCACTGTAGAATGAGGTTTTCCAAAATAAGTTTTAACACGTTAAAACCGTAACAAATATTGTAAACATATATGCTATAAATCAGAAAGATAAGGATTTTTGTTGAGATCAAACGGCAAGGTGATGATCAAGCCACATATAACCACAATAAAAAATATGGAGGATACAAAGCGCATTTAAGGAAGAATATGACTGTATTCGGCCATAAAACTCTTTACGTCAACCAGATGTGAAATATAACCCCTCAAGATCAATTAAATAATATATGTGAATGTTATAGATATTTATGATACATTGATATGGGCCGGAATATCTTAGGGATAAAAGGGGCGAAATCCTGGGACGAAAGTTTCGACTCAAAAGTTCTGGGGCAAGGCGTCTGTCCTTCGTCAAACTTAAAAAAAACTTCTTTATAACCGCTTAGCCAAATGTAATGAAACTGAGGAGGGTTGTTCTGTGGTATGTCCTTTGCAAAACAATTATTCGAAATTTTGATCCAACAAAAAACATGGCCGCCATGGCAAAAAAAAAGAACTTAAGGGTAAATTAGAGTTTTTGTTTGCAAATTACTCAAAAACCGTAAAAAAAATCAAAATTCTGGCAGGATAAAAGTGATCAGCACAGCAAGATCTACCTGCCCTACAATTATGAAGAAGATCCAACAATCGTAGTTATTGTCCTTTTTTATTTTTTCCAAATTTTGCATTTTTTAGAACAATATCAACAACGCGAACTCAAGTCGTGACAAGAGTGAACGCAGGTGCCCCGGAATAGTAAGCGGTTATTGCCTGCTATAGGAAACAAGATGGGAATTGCTTCCTCTTTATAATCAAACAACTATTTTCAGTCTTTCAACCTTTCCCTGAACAGTGTTTGATGAAAATAAAATTAAATCTATATGGCGTAACCTTTTTTTCCATTGAATAAGTGGTGTCAGATCATATGTTGAACGCCTTCTGAGAGAGTTGTTGAATGCCGAGTTCAGCTGGCGGATGTTTACATACAGTTTTCTCCGGTGTTAATATAAATTTTATCATAGTTTAAAAAATTCTCCAAAAAATTATCCATCATGTGGAAAATTTAATTTTATTTTTAAACTACATTCATTTAAAATCTTGAAAACATAAATTGATAATCCAGTCTTGATAGTATAATCCAATCACTGTCCAGCAAAGTTTAAATATCTGGCTTCAAGCTCTGTCACAGTCTGACTTCCAGTTGTGCAATATTTAATTCCTGTGATGTTTCCTATAGCACCCCAATCGTGTTGCTAATTTCACATTCAGTGTATTCAGTGTGTCAAATCCGGTAAAGGAAGACAAAATAAATTTCTCCGACAAACCAACATCTCCACTCATTTAAGAGATACAAATACCATAAGGTGTCTACCTTAAAATTTCTTCAGTGAAGACAGCAACCGTTAAGCAACATAACCCTGTGTCAGCAATTTCTGTGTCAAACGTGACGCTCTGCAAATGAAATCGATGTAATTCCAACAAGCTCTGGAGTAACGAATCAACTGTGATACGAAGACTTAATAAGCAGGAGCAGACGCAATGTTGCTACACAAAATGGGGAAGTTGACGATTGGAAAGTTGAAGTCATCACGTTTGTCATAGAGCTTTGTTGAAAGTCTCCCTTGAGAGTATATTTCGAGATGTAGATCTAAATATGAAGCAGGCTTCCTAGAATCCGTTGTGTCCTTTATCTCAAGCTCAAGAGGATATATGAGATGAAGAAATTCACCAAATCGAGAATTGTTAAGTTAAAAGACATCATCAATATAACGGTACGTGAGGTTGAATGACAGGGCTAGTCTACGATCATTTTTATCTAGAAGAGATGGTAAAAAGTCTACTCCATATGAATGTAGACACAAATCAGCAAGCAAAGGTGCACAATTAGTGTCCATTGGAATCCCATTTTTTGCTGAAAAACACGTCCACTAAACTGAACAAATATATTTACGATTAGAAAATTTAGCATTTTGACTATTTGGTCTCCTGTATAATTGTTCTTTCTCTTAGACTCATTGATGCCAAGGTAAGTCTTACTGTAATCGATTATCAAATATTTGTACCTGCGTTGTTTTCCCATCTTTTTGGAAAAGCTGCGTTTAATCAGCTGTGCCAATCGTGATTTGAGGTGTTCATGCGGAATAGAAGTGTAAAGAGTGGTAAAATCGAAAGTTTTGATGCTGTTGCAAGGTGAAACAGATTTCGAGTTAAGAATCTCCAATAGTTCTTTCGAATTCTTCAGGGTCCACATTTTATCGACACCATTACTAGAAAACTATGAAATATGAAAATAAAAAAGTACACTTTATCTTTTATCCAGAAAAGTAAAAGATTTCAAAAACTTCTTAAATATTAACCACATACAATTGAAGGGAAAAAAATAAGATCCAAAATAAATTGTAAATCCAGTAAACAGTTGGACGTTTTTTATGTCTGATATAAAACTCACAAATACTTTTCACTTTATAATCTTTTACAAAAACCTGTATGACAAGAATACTTCAAAAGAACCTTCTAAAAGAAACCATCTAAGGAAATGTAAGAAAGAATGACCAAATAAAGAACATGGGGTGATATATGTATGCACAAAACCACTGCACTGACACATGACTTCTGCTCACTTGTGCAACAAAGCATATCTGTTGAAGAAAAAACATAATGGTAAGTTCAAAACACGAAAATCAATATAAAACATCAAAACATTATTTAACCAAAATACAATCATATATATCCTGAACTATAAGTATGATAAATATCAGAAAATCAATCTGAAATATAAAATATGAATAATATGCATATCTACTGCAATACACATCAACCTGTAATAAACAGTAATATAAAGAGCAAAGAAGGATAACTCTAACTTACCTATATGACTATACGGACCATATAGTCATCAGCTATAAAGTAGCTACAATAAATCAATATATGGAAATATAAAACATGACAAAATATATAAACACAATAAAATAATAAATAAAACACCAAGATCAAAATCTATGCAAACCACAGTTGTAACAGATTCAAAGTTATGTTGTAGGATCGTTCCTGAAGGAGTTATAATCCTTAGATCGTTAAAATTGGTCATTTTCACAGCTTTTTGTTTAACTTTTCAAAAATCTTTTCTCTGAAACCGCCTGGCTAAATGTAATGAAACTTAAGAGTGTTGTTCTGTAGTATGTCCTCTACAATATTATTATTCGAAATTTAGATTTAACAAAAACATAGCCGCCATGGCTAAAACTAGAACAGAAGGGTAAATTGCAGATTTTGCAAATTGCTCAAAAATGGTAACAGATATCATAATTTTGTTTCAGGAACTAGTAATAAGCACATCAAGATCTACCTGCCCTGATTTTTTCAGAAGATCTGACAATGGTTGTAGGAGATATTGCCTATTTCTGGTTTTTTTTCTTCTTCAAATTTTGCTCTTTTTTAGACCAATATCTTGAAAACTATACAAGATTTTGGAAAAATTTCAATTGCATATGGTCTAGCACATAAAGAACTAAAAATTATGTAAAGGGGTCAAAGTTGTAAGACCTTTCTTGATAGTTTTTTCTCTTAGAACGTTAGAATTTTTTTTGTAATATATATTTTATTTCTGTCTTATATCATCATCACATTACAAACATACATATTCAACAAATCCAACATTATATTTGTATAGTTCAACAAAACAATTCAATAATTGTTTTAGCTATATTGAAATTAATACCATTATTTTGTTACATTATTCACCCTCGTCATATAAATTTTTAATTAAGGCCCATTTTTCTTTAAATTTGTTATTTTTTTTTCCAGAGCACAAACCTGCAGAGGCCATATCTATTCTGTTATAAAATTTTAGCCATTCTATTCCTTCATTAACTAATGGAAATTTATTTTTCATTTTGCATATGTAAATGTATCTTTTCAGTATTAGAATACAAGAATTTAAAATTTCAGCATGAGAATGGGAATCTAGTCCAAGGATAATAGAACGTTAGAATTGATTATTTCACAGAGAACCAGGTGAGCGATTCAGGCTCCTGGGAGCCTATAGTTTTTATGCAACAACCTGGTTTTATAAAAGTTGTACTTTATAAAAAAAATTCAAATTAGTATTTTTTACAGTTTTCTTTGTTATCGTCAACACTACAATGCATGAAAATCATGAGAATCTCTTTTTGTGTTTCAAACTTCACGTTGTATGGAAATTTATATGCTTATCTACGTAAAGCTATCTACCCAAGTTGTTGTAAAGTTGAAGTTCGTAAAATATCACGTATTGTTACATAGGAACAATCCACGGAATGTTTTTGGTTTGTATAAAGTTCTTTTTTTTTCACTTTCAAAGTCTTTTACATAGAAACTTGTACTTTGTTATGTAAATACACCACGAGGACGATGTAAATTCCAGGTTGTTACAGTGTGACACTACCCACTAGAACTTAGGTCACTGCGAAAAATAAAATGATCTTAAATACTTGTTTCGTGAGCGAATCGTTCTTTAAAAAACAACTGTAATGTAACAAAGGTAGCTCAAATTAATGTTTTTTGCAAATCACTTTCATAGGAAGATAATCAAAAGTGAAGCGGACACAGAGACGAACAACTCTGTGTCGAACTTTCAGACATACTTTTACAACCAAAACATTTAATGGTTCACTGTCAAATAGATACATTTTAGAGCTTATCATTTTTCTCAGCTGTTTAGTCTAGAAAAAACGTATCCGTCTACAAAGTTTAATTAAATAAAAAAAGATTATCACGACATTTGCAAAAAGTCATAATTTAACATAATGGGATTAACATACAGGCTGAGAAAATATATGGCTTCTTTTATATTTGTTAGAGCTTCTCAACTATCGTATAGTTGGTTGTGTCATTATACATGTATATATTTGTTTATTTAAAATTTAAAGGCTTTATGACAAGGCTATGACTCCAAACGGCAAATTTCCCTTCTTTGGTAGCAAAATTTCATCCGTTCCAGCTTATAAGAGTTTGCACATCACAGCTGATACGTTTTTCCAGAGCTTGTGGGAATTATATCATGAAGTAAATTTTGGGTTATTTTGGTTAAACATAATTTATTAATTTTAATATCAGAAAGCTTCTTTTCTATACAAATTGTTAATTTGGTTTTAAATATCTAATTAATTATTGCTGACCTTTTAACCGTACATGTTTTTGGTACATGTGCATGTTAAATTACCTCTTCCGGAGCACCTGAGTTCACTCCTGTTTCGACTGGAGTTCATGTTGTTGATTGATATTCAGTTATTTTGTGTTTCCATGTTTTACATGTTGTCTGTTTTTGTCCCGTTCTTGTTTGTGTTTACTGGTTTTGTCTCTGCCCTTTTGGACTTTTTACATTCGGATACCTCATTGGTACCTCTGCTTCTTTTCTATTTACATTAATGTCCTGGTCAAATGGTAATATATGTTCTCTTATGCAATTTCTATTTACCTGTTGACCTTTTAAACCGAACAAGCTAGTATATATAGATTGTAGATACACATTTACGGGGACTTAGTTTGGACCTCCAACTAGTTCATACACATTCTGTTGGGATCTCCAACTCTACATATTAATTTTGTTATTTGGCTTTGTTTTATATTTGGACTTTATATTTTGTAATTTGGATCGACCAGTTACGCATTAAAACGTTTTGAAACTTTAAGTTGTTTGATACGACGCCGACTTTGAAGTTGATAAATCCGTACAATCAGCTAGTTCCCACACATAAGCCATAGGGCTGGTTATCAGACACTGCGTAGTTTCTCGTCACAGAGAAAATTCCTCTGTCTGCATAATCGTGGAGAAGCATATCACTGTCTGATAATTACACTGATTTCGTTAAAAGAGCGGTATGTCTGACACTAAAATTGCTACATGTAACAAATGATTATATTCCCCCCGGTTGTTGTCTTCACTTAAGAAATTTTATCGATGAAATTATTCGCCCATACACAAATATTGGTTTTCAATTTCTCAGATGAATGCAGATGTTGGTTTGTCATTAGGTTGTGTTTTGTCCTCCTTTTCCGAATTTGACACGCTGAGTTGACAACGTGACGGATTAACCATAGCCAGCAACTCCTTAGTCTTCCTGTGTAACTGAGTTCACTCTCGGTACTTCTTGAGTTCGCACTGTTGATTTTTCTGTTTGTATTTTTTATATATATATTGTCTATTTCTTCATGCTGTTTTTGTTCGTGTTTTTTTTCCTTGTCCTTCCGAATCATTAGTGGCCAATTGCTTAGTGCGGTGCTTAATTAATGGCGGACTATTACTTAGTATTTTAAATATTTATTAACGATTATAATTCCACAAATATATTTATCTTAAAACTTACATTTTCCTCACATAAAACATGCATTATATGAAAGCTTGGTATACAGAATGCGTGTGTATGTACGAAAAACTTACGCTTCGTCATATGTTTAATTTAAATATACATGTATAGGGTAGCTTGTATTTGCTACTATATATTAGATTAAAATTTACGCAGCCAGGTGGAAAACGACATCGGTAGTGACTAAGTCGAGGCCTATGAGGAAACTGTTATAATTTTAATATTTGGTCTCTATCGTGCACTCTCTTGTATCTGCTATTAATATTTTTCATGCAAACACCTGTTAAGACATGCCGGACTTGTGGTCAGATCCGCTCTTGTCAATTTTGAAAAGCACACCTGATACGGAAGGTGGACGTCGGTGTTCTTTGGCCTGCTCAAAATTTACTCTTTCGACGGCTAAAGCTAACCAGAAAAAACGGACTTATTGTTTGCGTCTAGTTTAATTTTGTACAGATAAGGAATGTTCAGGATCCAAAAGGCCAATAGTTCTTCGGCATGTTGATCGTATTAGGTCACTAAAAAACGCGAAGTACCTAACGTCGGGTCAGGCCTCTTTTTCAACAGAGTAATTTAGTCCCGAGATATGGACTGTGATGACCCTGCAAATCAACATGCCAGTGTCGGTAGGCTTTAGTGCGTATATGCTATCCACAAATCGTAATAATGCCAAACGTCAGGAGCTGGGTATATTTTTGCACGTTTAAACGACGCTTTTGCAATTTTCGATAAAAGTGACACTCGTAGAATCGATCTTAGTTTTTTGCAGTATCAATACTAGTCAAACTTGCTTCCCCTATAAGCCTTGCGTCCCAATTTTTTCCATTTCATCATCATCATCACCTCTTTTCATTTCATCGCCCCTTTCATGTCCATCTAGCTGATAATTTGTACTGCTAAGAAGTTAAGTAATAACTCAATAATTTCTAATTACAGGCGTACAAGGTACAGTTTCAGTCAACCTACTTACTTCACCAACAAACACTGGTATACTAGGACAAGGTGGCGTAGAGTTAAGATGTTCTTACTCAACTACTAACAATGAAGCTGTCAATACAATAAATATCCAAGCAAAATTTAATGGAGAGTTTATAAACATCGCTAGCTTTTATCCAGTTGCATTTAATTTCAATGCATCACTGTTTGATGACACATCGTATCTTCATTCTAGAGTAACCCTTACAAATCCAACAACGGAGTCTAAGACAGCTATACTGACATTTGACAAGATAGATTGTCCAGATGAAACGGAGTATAGATGTCAGGTGTTATGGGCACCTAACCCTAACAACATTCAGGCAATATCTTCCCCCTTGAATATAATTGTAAAAGGTAATATGAATGCAACATTAATACATAGCATATATGATGTATTACTTGGCGGTGAGCAAAGGGGTGTTTTACATTCATGTAACGTAACATTGTCCGTACACGTTGGTCCTCTGTAGTAAGCTATCAGGCTATCCTCCGACAACCCCGCGGGCGAGGACTATTCTTTAAAGCCACATCAGGTACACACCTTGGTCGCTTTTTTGACTGAGCACTAACCTCAGAATACCAAGACATATTGTTGTCTCTAACGACAAGCTATGCGTCATACAATTTTGACAGTAGGTCACCTTTTGTCAAGAGAACGATCAAATTGTGCACCCTAGATGTCCGAAAATGTTGGGGCCAATGCGCATGTGTTGTCAAGTTATAACACAGATATTTGACCGATGACCATAGTGTAGCTAACTAATGTGTGGAGAGTGCAACTCAAATAATCAGAAAGGAAAAAAACGTCCTGGTATATTGCATTAGCTGTAAAATATACACACTATAATTATGCTGGTGATGCAGGTATTGTTCTTTCCATATAACAAAAATTTATAATTAAAAATAAATAGCACAATTTTATACTCCGATAACCATCCAAATCGAAATGTTAATCCAAGACTTGCTTGAAGCAAGTAGATTCTGTCCAAGACTTGCTTGAAGCAAGTAGATTCTGTGGTCTCTGTTATTCTTGAAAATGAATTGAAGAAATCATCTGGCAAAGGCAGCATTGTTGTCATTGATCGCGATCGGACATCATATCTTTGAAAGTGAGAATTAAGGATCGTGCTTCCACTGCTTTCTGCTCTAGTCATTTTTTTCCAAATCATCTTTTAAAATCATAACTCGAACAAAATCCTAGATTTAATGACGGATTTGTAGTTTATTATTTCTGAAAAGTTTACGAAAAAGAATGGTCTCATTTAAGGTGGTTCCCAACACAATTTGGACCTAGATATCGACGAAATAAAAGGTGTTAATTTTGATTAAAAAATGCACAAATGAAATAAAAATAAAATGCATAAAATGAAATATCATACTTTTATGAAATCATTACATCCATAATTTTAACACAAATATGTTTTCAAAAAAAAAAACGAGGACTGATTGTGACGGCAGCCGTCACAGAAGTTCCCCAAACGAACCAGATGTACATTAAAGCAGCAAGAATACTGCCTTTTTCAGTTTTATAGAACTCATCAAGCTCTAAAATCCTACCTAGATTCAAGGTCCTCAACACTTAGGCTACTCAGGTAAAGCAATGTCCTATATAATGAACATTCGCTGTTTATTCAGAAACGGCAGCTATTTTGTAAATTCCGAAAACGTTGTGCACACCTCTAATGTGGAATATTATTCGCAACATCAAAATCTACCAGAAAACCAATTTTTTCAAAATAAAAGGATTCTAAAATTTTGGCGGCCATCTTGGATTTAGAAATTGTACGTTTTTTTTATTGAAAAAACTGTAAATATCTCTTTAGAACTTTTTAAATATTTTTATAGTACTTATTTCAAGGTGCTCATCACTTGGATGACTGAGATATGACAATGTCCTATATAATGAACTTTTGTTATTTACTTTAAAAAAGCGGCCATTTTAAAAATTTTCGAAGTCCTTATGGACACCTCGTATGTGGAGTATTACTCGCAACATCAAAATCTACCAAAATAATATGATTAAGGCCCTGCCTTTTTGGCGAGCATCGAAAATCTATATTCCTTTTAAAAATAAATCCATGTGCTCGACCGGCTAAGTTTAACGTAAAGAAGTTATTTTTAAAAAAGGAATTAAATAGTAGCAAAATCTGACCCCACCAAACCCAAATCATATGCACTTGAGAAAGTTGTTGTTAAAATATCTTGGATCAATAACTACTTATTAAAAATTCAATTATTTATGCAAATAATAAATCCTGTAACATTCTGGGACGACATTAAGCGGGGACGAAATAATCCTTTTTATGGATTACGTGGCGTCATTTCCTTGTCAGAGTATTTCGCGCTTTTCAGTCACCAGACCAAAACAACATTCAGATTCTGTCATGTTTTGTGAGATTTTCTGAGTATCAGTGTTTTATTTGAAGCATTGGTAACAAAAGGTACATTAAGAAACCTGGCGGAAAAAACGGTTAAGTAAAATATCATGCAGGATTGAGGAAAGTGAGTGAAACCCCACAGGATGGGACTCTTCTTTCATTTTCAGGTAAGAACCTTTTGCTTTAATTTTTTATTATGTGTAGGTTTTATTCAGTAAATATATGTATTTCTTTATCTTAATTTATATTACTTAGAATTTAACAAAGCTTGGTCAGTATCATGCATTTGGTATGACTAGTCAATGGGACGATGTTGCCAAAAACTAGCTCGATAATTTCCGGAAAATCGTTTTTCAGCGGAAAAGGCCGAAAAGTGTTTAAATAAAAATCTGTGTGTAAAAAAACAAGTGGATGAATGATGGTTTTATCACTGTTTTTGAATTTGAATTTTTATATTTTTGAATAACAGATTATGAAGTATTTTTCATAAGCCCAGAGGGTTGATTGTTTTACTTGTTGCTCCGTGCCTATTATTTTTTTTTCACTCCGTAAAAGTAAACCTGTTCCGGTTTTATCGTCAGTATATTTCTGGCATATCTCAAAACATGCACAATGCAGTAGGGCTCGCATCTGCGATGCTCGCTATTAATTTGTATCAAAATCCAAGCACTTTTAAATTTTGGCGGCCATCTTGGATTTTAAAATTTCAAATTTTCGCATTTTGCAGAAAAACCGAAACTATCGCTTCAATTTTTTTTGGAATATTTTTGTAGTACTCATCAAGCTCTATAATCCTACCAAGTTTCAAGATCCTCACCACCTAGGTTACCGATATATAGCAATGTCCTATATAATGAATCCATTTTAATGTATTCCCTTGGTGATTTTAACTAGTCTAGTAACCATTCTATATACAATTCAATGTTCTGGTTTATTCAGTAATGACACTTCCTTATTTCTTTAAGGTAACCCACAGCAACCCGACCACATTCCTATATATACACCTAATGCAGGGATAGAGGAAGGGCAGACAATTACTTTTACCTGCACAGGTAGTCTTGGTAAACCTCAAGGAAGGTTCCGATGGGTCAGGATAAGAGGTGTGCAGGAAACAATATATGATTCAGAAACAACTTTAGCAGTACCAATGCCAGTGACATGTACCTTCAACGGTTCCAGTTCATTTTCCTTGAGGATGGGACCCGAGGATAACGGTGTTGTTGTTCGATGTATCGTGGTTTACGAAAATATTGTTCAGACTATGTTGTACCAAACGACACCACAAATTGAAGTTTTCTGTAAGTATTTTACAATTATTTTGGAAATTTAAAATAAACACACGTATGCTCTGCTTTTATTTGTATGTTCCAATGATCGTTGTATATTTTTATCCACTTGTACATGTAAGCTTAATGGTTAAAGAATCATCAGAATTAATTTTGTAATTTATGATGGTGAATATGTTGTGAGAATAATTTGTCCATTAACATTTTGATTTCAACACTTAAAGCATAAAATGATCCTTTTCTTCACTGTTTTTGTTTTAATTTCTTATAAACTGCATTTATCTTTATGTCTCGCTTCGAAAGAGGGGGCGTACTGGTTAAACTCTGTCCGTCTTTGCCATCGTCCTCAGTGTAACATTCCTTACGGTATTTTTAGGAACTACAAAACACATTGACTTGAAATTTGTATTTGGCTTCAGTATAAATTCTATAATCGCGAATTGAAATAATGCTGTCAGATATCTACATCTAGATATATCTCAGATATCTTCCTGTTTACCGACCTAGCTATAAGTAATTCTCAACATAAGTTGTCAAAACAAACATGTATTTTCAAATTGTTAATAACAGTTGTTTTTCAATAGCTACTCATAAATGTTTAAACTTCCTTACATGGCAAGTATGTTGTCACACCAGCAGACAAGGCTTCCAACAATATAGTTTTCGTATGTAAAGCAGACTACTTTAACTAGTCTAATTTAAGAACTAGGCATTGACAGTAATTCTATTAGTACTATATTCACTCGGACTTCATTTAACAAAGAGGAGATCATAGCCAACCATAAGTTTTTCATGTCCTCTTTAAATATTCAGAAAGAGGAACATGAACATTCACCTTATTTGTATTGGATACCTAAACTTCACAAAAACAGTACAATGGTATATATAGCTGGATCTTCATGATGTTCAACTCGCAAAGATCTATCTTCTTCCAAAGACAACAAGAATACTGTCACACTATTTATCATTAACCGGAATCAATCACATATGAATTTCAAAGAACTCAAAAGATTTATTAGACAATTTTAAATCACGGTCATTTTCCGATGTTCATTCTTTGAAAACTTTCGATTTTTCAACTTTGTACACCACTTTGCCACACAAAAAGCTTAAGTTTCGTATGAAAAAACCTCGAAATGTTTTTTTTTTCAATTCTACGAACTTTGTTGTTTAAGGTTATAATTCTACACATTTTTTCACAACATTTTATAAAGAAACAAGAATGGATATGGTTACAACCATATCCATTGGTACTCGAGTTACAAATATGTCACAGTTAGGCTCCTGAAACATGCATAATGCATTTAGCATCAGTTATACCTATCATACTAGAATGAAAGATAAGGTTGAAGGGATTCATTCAATTGTTATAAGCATCATTTGAACAAACTGGACCAATATGTTTTTATTGTACTTTCTAGTTATAAAACAATATGGGAATTGAATGATTCTTTTGTAAGTGGTCATTCATATGGAAGAGCAGGTTACAGTTAATTTTGAAGCATACGATTGCTTAGTATCATCAGGTGCACCTTTTACTGGTTTTTGACACATGCGTTCCAGGGTGGAGTTTCAACGCATATTTGAATTTTTAAGATTGAAGAAAATTAATATACACCTTGTTTTTTACCCTTTTGGCCCCAATTACTCAAAACATTGAAAGATATAGAAAAACGCAGGCAGAAAATTTCACAAGGATACTGATGAAAAGAGATTTTGAAAATCAGACCAAAAATGTGACCAAGTTGATTTTTCGGGTTGGTCCATCTTTGACCGTCCACAGCAAAGTAACGGTGCAATATATATTCTAAACCATGAATCGATAACTAGAACTAAAGTTATGGTTTCAACAAAAATGTTAACAGACAACAATGACAACAGCTTCACTCCATATCTTTTAAATACAACATTTTTTTGCAGTCATATAAAGAAATATTTTTTTTTTATTTTATAGTATGCAACTGTAACAGGCCACCCAGCTAAGCTCAAAATGGTCTCTTGAAAGCAATTTATAATTTTTGACGTTTGGCCTCCTATATATAACTCTGGGGATCTGAAAAAGTCCAAATGACAAAAACCCAAGAAAGAGCTGATTATTATCTGGATTAAAAATAATCCTCGTTCACCGAGTCGTTGCTCAAACGTTAATTTTAGAAAGTTTAACTGTCTGTAGCACGGGGGGGGGGGTTAACTTTCATTATAAAAGTAGGTTCATATGTGCTGGCCACAAGGGTCTACTATTTGGGGTGCTCAATATGTGAAAAGGGTGGAAATTTCACATGTTGCATATATGATAAGGTATACTTTTAACAAATATCATATATCAATAGAAAAAGAGTGACTGAGCATCCACATTTTGCCTCCTTGTAACCTGAACTGTACATGCATTTGATAACTTTCACCATTCAAACTTTAAAAGTATATCTATAAAACATGTAAAGTTTAAGCATATTCTGTGTAATTTCAAATGCATTAAAATATATGAATAGGTGTCTTTTTTTAAGCAGGCCAATATATGAAAAGGGTGGGTATCAAATTTTACAACGCCCCGTGGTGGTCTGTAGTGTTGGGTATTCGGGACAACAGAAGTTTTAAGTAGTTAAACTTACTCGTTGAAGCTCAAGTCAAAGTATTACTGATGTCTCTCAAACAGGTTGTGTTCCTACAAACGGAATGAATCGATCCAGCCATTTAACATCACGAGTTCAAGGCCTTATTGATAATTTTAAATCAATTACACGTGAAATTATATCATTAAGATCGCAAAATGTTTGCATGGTTCATAACTACATAAGTAGAGAGTTGCCAAAACGATAATTCGATGAAAAAAATAACATATCTGAAAGAGTTCTATTCTGTTTGTGAATATTATGCTGCTGAGAAAAAAATAGTTCGCGCAATAATATAAGAAATTTAACTGCAGTAACAGCTTTTAAAGTGCGATAATGCACAGGATTGTGACTTTTCGGTATTTTTTTAAAATTGATCATTGATAAAATTTACACATACTCTAATTAATTCACAAACTGGCATTAAAATCAATCCTCATGGCGTCATTTTACATCCTATTATCCAACACTAGCAAAAAACCCGCAAATTTGCGGCAAAATCAATCGTTGCATTGCTTTAAAAGATACAAGTAGACCACACAATAAAAGCATTGCATTTGCATGACCATACATGGTTGTGCTAATCTCAAATGAAAGGTTCTACGGCTGACTGATCCTTTGTTATCGATGGATGCAGGGCCCGTCTTTCACCGCGGGAAGGTACTGATCGGAATTCTGGAAGACTGGAGGTTCAACGGTTTTATTTTAACTTTAAATAAGTTTTAGTTTTGTTTATTTAATCCCACCTGTAGATTTTTTACTGTCCAATGGCAGGACAAATTTCATTCATTCACGCCGCAATTTTATCGTTGACCCTACTTTTACACATTTTAAAATTTCAATATGGTTTTCATTTTTCTATCAAGTTTCAATTTTTGACGATAAAACATTTTTTGCATACATTTTATAGTAAACATACCAATATAATCTATTATATAAAATCTTTAAATATAAAGCATAATTAATGGAAAAGTTTTGTGGTTTTTTTTTTTGGTATTTGTCTGAAAACAGGGGAAATAATTTCAAACATTATAAAAAGGAGGGTATATTAAATTCCGGAATGATGACGGCTAAAGCGTTTCCGGATCAATTAATTAGGTTAATTAGCAAACTGGAGACAATTGCATATGTGCTAATTAAATTTTAAAAGGGCACAACCATCCCCTATATTTGATATATAAAGCTTAGTCGTAGCATTTGTTGTTTAGGCTGCAACCCGGCTAACAAAATACGCTTCGTTATTTTAGTAGTATAGATATGAATTGTTATGCAATATAGTAGAGTGACGAAAATTGAAAAAGTCGTTTAGTTTTCGAGTTTAAATGACCCACCTGTCACATGGAATTTGATTGTCAAAAATGATAGATTGATTATTGAGCTTCCAAAAAATGTTTGTCGTCGCATAAAAATGTGGTGCCATCTGACGTTAAAATGACGTTTTTCGAAGGTACCCCCTTGGCACATACGTACCTACACCCCATCTAACCTAAAAATAAAATATTTCCGCTTATTATCTATAGAGTTCATGATCAGAAAACAAAAATATAAGGATTAATTAAGATTTTAGACGCAGTAAACAAAATAAATTTTAGTTTTTTGTAGATGTAATTTGTATCCAAATAAGAGCCAAAAAATGCCTAAAAAATTGAAGTTTTTCTCTATTCCCACAGCGAACTTGCACTTTTTCATTCAAAAAGTTATATAGCTATGAAGTATTAAGTAAAAATGAAATAAAAGCCGATTTAGATTTTAGAAAAATGCTTTTAACTTAAAGTTATAATGAATAGTTCAAGATTTTTTTTCGAGCAGATGACGTATTTTATTCGGAATATATACAGCACTTAAACGAAATCGATTTAATTCTAACTCCAAGGTCATTTGTGTTTACATTCTTTGTTACAATATCAACCTTATTTCCTTTGTAAATTATGTTTTTGTTAATTTATTCAATATTTACAGTCGGAAAACCAAGTATTTATGAAAAATGTAGTTTGTTTTTGAAGTTTACAAACAAAACCTGTGGGTGCGTTTGAATAGTTGGTGTGTTTGACTTTGATTATAAAAAAATATGAATAAGGAATGTAGCAGTGTTAAAGTTGCGTCTTTTGGTTCAAAGAGTAGATCAAGCTTTAAAAGAAATCAAGTAAAAGAAAATTAAAACCATTTTTTGACGATTCCGTTGCCTAAAGGTAGTTTCTTATTAAAAAAAAATCTAAGTAAGGCGGCCAACAAAATTTTATAATACTGAAAAGGCATAACCATAGTTTCCAAAATAATGCTTTGTATTTAGCTGGTTACTTCCAAAATCCGGAAAAAGTGAAGATTTTGGAAAATTGCAGAAGAATATCGTTAACGAGACAATTTTCGTCTGGGGATTATTTTCCCTAAATTCGCAAACTCAAACTATCCGCAAAAATATCCCCCTCGCGATTGCTTTCTTTTCAAGCGTATAAAGTATAAGTAATCAGATGGAACGCAATTTTATTCCACACGCGAGAGATCAGTAACATTTACAAAAAAAAGACGCAAAAAATTCCACGTTTACAGTATGCGATGATATGTCCTCTTTAGTCTTGTTATCACAAAAAGGCAGCTTTCATCTTGTACAAGTCGACGAAGTGTATTTCAGTAGAGGTGAAAAAGGAAGTTTTTTTTTAAATCTGACAACACGAATAAGTTTGTGAAGGTGTATTTCCTTCATTCAGTTGGAAAACACGTGTGAAGGTGTGGGTGGGGAATAGGCCCACAGCGGCAAGCTTGTCGGTAAAGAGTTACATTAAAGAGCGCTCGGAAATTTTACATCGAGTCAGGCCGCTTTGACCACAAAGCGACTGGAATGTGTGTCCCAGGTGATTGAATTAGGGCAGTCCTGTCATAAAAAATGGATAAAATGTTCAGTTTTTCGCATGTAAAAGAACCCTGATGCAGGTCTCGATAAGAGTAGGACCCGCAGGATCCCCATGTACGAAGCTTAATTGTCCGATCAAAACCTAGCTTTCATCCATTTTAGAAATTACAATGGCAGTCAATTTCCAGCCCAATTGGCTTTGTGTCCCCAATTCTTCCATTTCATCATCATTTCATGTTCATTTAGGTTCATCTCGCTGATATAGCCGAAATCATGGTGCTTGGAAGTAAAACAATACTAGTAGCAGACTAACTGACTGGTTTCAAACCGAGTTATTTACAAATTCTATAGATCATGTAGATAGCAGAAGGTTTATTATTTCATTCACTCTGGTATATCTTCCATCAACTGTTGTTCAGATTTTGCCTGTTGCACATGCTCTTAGTGGTTGTAACTCGACATCACGACTTTTTGTTTAACGCTGTGAAAACGAATCCGGGTCGTTTTGCAATTCTGACTGCCTTAGCAAACGATCACAATTCATGACGCTATTGAAAAAAGATAGGATTTTTTGCAGTTTTATATAACAAGAGTTTCTAATATAAAACTTTGAACCTGTTATTTTTGATTTAATAATCACTGCAGTCTCTTTAAGAGACTTGATCTGTTTATGCTGTTGTAAAAATGTTGTGTTACTAAATGTGTCTGTAAGGACCAGCTAGGGTCTTTTGTGCACATGTTTGTGTCTTTGTCAAAATGAGGAAAAACTGTCGCTATCACCAAACTGTTGTTACAACTGATGCAGTTGAGGTGCCTGAAGAATCAGATTCTCTAAAGTGTTGTTATTTCAAACCATTTCAAGGATAATTGCCGTAGTTGACGCACTAATATAGTCAGATATATATACGTGTACGAGGAAAATAGCATAGATTGATGTGTGCTGCATGTTCAAAATTTCTAAAATGGGAGGAGTGTAAACCATTTGCATAACACGTGAATAGTGAAATAAACCCTTATTATACTTAATTTTAAACTATCCTATTTTGTTTTGCCATCCTGAATGGAATATTTAAAAAATATCTCAATATATATTCGATTTTTATTTTTTAAGGCAACTTGACCTGTGACGGAAACTCGATCAGATCTCAAAATACGTGAATAAAGATCCGTAAAATCATTTGCCATAGTGAAGCTGGGCAACACAGCTAATCATGTTAACAAAAACAAAACTAAAATGTCAATAAAATATAAATAAAAAACTATTTTTGTATTAAAAAACAATCTTTTTTACATACAATTTTAGCAGACCGGATGTGGCAACTGTGTGCGTCATTTGAAACATTTGTTTTCTTGTAATAGCTTTATAGTTCTTTATATTAAGCGTTTTGGTGTTGCTTTCATTTTGTTTCCCTATTTTAAGATTTTAACGCGTTTTAACTATTCTGTACTTCATGGAACGTTTTCCACTCATGACCTTTGACCTTGATTTTTGACATGATGGCACCAGATATTATGGCGACGACATTCATTTCCTGAAAGAAGAATGATTTTGCTTTTGAAACAGCTTTTCAAAATCCATGTGACAGATGGGTCATTTAAATTTTTCAAAATTGACATTCCGTCACTCTACTAATAGACAACAGGGTGAATCTAAGCATACATTTAGAATAGATATTCGAGAATAGGTCTCTCGTATGAAAAATTGATGCACATTGGACCGAGTTTGCAGTATGCTTTATTTCCTAATTGACAGCATATTTGCTACATTTGGATGAGACATTTTCAACAAAAAATTGGCATTCTAATGGGCACAAATTGTGCTCCTCTCATTGTAGATTTGTTTTTATACTCTTAAGAGACTGATTTTTTTAAGAACTAGTAAAAGAACAAGAAGATTAAAGTGACAAGGTCGCACTTTCTAATATATCGACGATGTTCTCTCTGTAACAACGATTTGTTTGGTTTACGGATTCCTTTGATATTTCCTCCAGAAATAAAGATCGAGAACATCAAAATCAAATTGCCTCACATCACTCTTGGAATTGCATCTCGAATATGACCTGGATGGTCATCTCAGTACAAACATTTACGTAAAATAGACGACTTTAATTTTCTAATCATTTATTTCCCTAACCTTGACAACCTATTTGATAAGTCAGGGCTTGTGCAATTTCTTTTTGATTTTTTATACGAGTCGGTCGATAAGACCAAGGTTACATACTTCTCTTAAAATATCCATTTTTCGTTATTTGCCACGGGTGGACAAATTCAAAATTAAGTTAAACGTACTGGTAAGTGATTCTTTTGATCAGTGTTGTGCTGATTTTTGTAATTAGATGATCACCTTATTCATCACTTTTATGTCTTCCCAACAGTTTTTTTCTACCGGACCATAAGATTGCATTGGCAGAGGCAGGTTTAGCGAGCCTTAAAACCTGGTTTGACCCACCATTTCATTTCAAATGGCTTTCCCAAGTCAAGGACCATTGCGATCGATAATTTTCTTTTCTCTTTGTCATAGGATTGATCCTTCAAGTTTTTTTTATTTTGTAATTACCTTAATTTTACAACTGTGAAAGTCGACGTGCATATCACTCCGTTTCAATTCAGATTAACAAAAAAGTAATAGAATATGATACAGGTTAAACCTGATAAGTTCCCGCAGATAAACTTTCTTATATATGGTGCATCATACCCATAATTTTGAAAAAAAAGAACGAACCTGCAAACAGAACAAGGAAGTGAATTGCTACGAACGCGGACCTCGCAGAACGCATCCTTTTCAAGAATATTTCTACTTTCATTTTCGAATGCAAAGCCGGTTTGAGAGAAAAGTTTACTGAGGACAAAGTAAATATAATGGCCTCTGGGAATGAAATTTGTCCGCTGAAGTATTCAAGTTTTATTCGTTTGCTTGACTGCTTTTATTTGGGATCTTGTTTCGCGAAAATTAGAATGACAGGTTCCCGCGCTTCTGTCATGCATTATGTTTTGATGGACGCGACCTCTAGTGATAGACAGAATAGACGCCAAAAAAAAATTGCCTGAAGTCCAATTTTTTTAATTTAAATTCTTTACATTTAAAGCATTTCATAGCTGGAAATACTTGAAATAATTTATATTAATACAATAACTATGTTTATTATTTTCTTAAATAGAAAAATCCAAAAAAGGAATTTAATTTTGCATTCCGTGTTATTGGGTGCGGATTTCTGACTAGCTTATACGTCTTCCGGTTTAAGGCATCATACTCAGTCAATTTAGCTCCCGCTGTGCGGGAGCTTATAAGCAATAGATTTTGAAACGTCATCCAGTAAACAAATTGGAACTATGTTGTAACTGTAGCAAAATTATATTGGGTCATAAATCTGAGATTCACTGCGTACTCAGTATAACTGCACTCTCTTCAAATTGATTTAAGAAGAAAGATAAAAAAAAAACAAGTAGATGTGTGATATACCTAATTTTGGTACATGTTTTAAAGAATCCCATAACCCCTTTTTCAAAGAGAGATAAACAATTAATGATCATAAATACAGTGCTTTCCAATTTTCCAAAAACATATGTATAACATTGTTTCTTTACAACATTTACGAAATGAGTCCATTTCAGACAAGGTACGAAACGTTGTTGTCTCTAAGCCCTCTGGAGTACCACCAGTCTTTGTTGAAGGTAGTGATCCTATAACGTTGTCATGTTCTGCAGAAGGAAATCCAGTGCCTACGTCATGTGACATCGCATGGTATAGAGAGCCAGATCGTTTCATCACAATCGGCACAGGAAAGACTTATACAATTAATTATGTAGTCAGCAACAATACAGGTGTCTACGTGTGCATTGTACAAAACACATATAACGGGAAAGTGTTCACCGCATATGGCAGAACTGACGTTAAAATAAGTAAGTAATAATAGTTACACGATTAATCTTCAATTTTAAAGTGATGACAGAACAGAACCTATGGACTATCAATTGGACATTCAAATGTTAGACGAAACACATAGTATAACAAAGCAAAGATATATACTTACACTAATTCACAATTGACAAGGTTAACACATTTGAAAAAAAATGCATCAGAAGTGTAGTTTTTTTCGTGCTTGTTGATAAAAACTTTATGATAACATATTTAGATGAAAAGCGAAGGTGTACAAATGAGGCAATCGGAAATCCGAAAATGCAAAGACAAAAGCGGTACCCATTATGTCACATAAAATCAGCAAAAAACTATTCACACACCAAACAAAAATACACATATAACAACCTACAAATGTAACCGTATTTAGCAACGTGAATTTAGGTCAAAACAATGTTGGAGTCAGGTGCTCCAGAAGATTAAGGTTCATCTTTACACTTTGGAAAAAATGACTGATATTTTACGTCTTTTTTCAGTCTATGGCCTAAACTACACATTCAATTGCTTAATAAGGCATAGCAGCCTCTAGAAAAATTATTTTTGCATAAACTTTTAATATTTTGTATGTGAACACTTGATCAGTTTTGCCGGGGCATTTTCTTTGCGTTTTTCAGTTCCCCCAAATATAGCCAAATATCAACAGTGCCCTGCCTCCACGTGCAAGGTAATTTCATTATTGGTGTTATTAAATATACTCTACTTATTTAGGAGTAATTAATGCTTTATTATTGGTACAATTTGAACGGAAAGAAAATGAATAGAGAAAACAACAAAAGTAATCTTTTAAACTAGAAGGGAAAATGATCGGCGATTTTTAAATCTAGACGCTGCTACGCTTTATTTTGTGTTTTTATGTGTCGTTTAAGATGTACATAGACTAGAAAAATAGGTCAAATATCTACCATTTTATTCGAAGTGTAACCATGAACCTTAAGCAGATTCTCCCTACTTTGCACATCCATCACGTTGACAACGATTTATGTATTGACGATCAAATCGGGTTGAATTACATAATTCCTATTGATTTATGTCAAATTCGAATATGTGTTCATCTGAAAGATAGAACATCCGTATATGTCAACAAGCATATAATGTCTTTCGCAAAACGTCCATGGTGACCACAACCATGCAACAACGTCGTCCTACATATATTCTATATTTATCTGAAAGGTTATTAATTGTTGTAAAACTGAGATAAAAATTAACCCTTTCTAGTATTTACAATTTTCTTGAATATCGCTAAAAAATCTTGTGTCTTAATACCATAACAGCTTTTATAAATCGATTGTGTCAATTAATGTGGTCATTGTTAAATGATAGATTTGAGACTGAATTTAGTATTATTATCACATGCTTTTCATACTTTATCAATTTCAATAAGTTTTTGTATATTTATCTGCAGTCTTCGAGATACATGTAGCAAACTGGCAGCATTTAAAGTGAGAAGAATACTTAATATGCAATTTAAATTATATTGCAATTAAGATGGTAACCCCTATTTGTATTGTTTATTCTAAACAATGTTGTTCAATATTCATTTTGTTGAAAAAAAAAGAGTTCATCATTTTGTAGAATTTTTATCTTTGACAAGATATAATGCGATTATTTTGGCCCTTCCTTAATACCCTGTTATATTATGGACATGCATTGAACTAAAAAAACATTATAATTATTGCGAAATCAAGCCTGTTGAAATATCTTATTGACTTTCTCAATCTCATATATCCGCAGGAACTTGCGATAGAGGACAGAACGGATACTAGGAAGTCTGCTTCATATTTAGATCTACATCTCGAAATTAACTCTCAAGGAAGTCTTTCAACAAAGCTCTATGACAAACTTGATGACTTCAACTTTCCAATCGTCAACTTTCCCTTTTTGTGTAGCAACATTCCGTCCGCTCCTGCTTATGAAGTCTTCGTATCACAGTTGATGGGATATTCCAAAGCTTGCCGGAGTTACATCGATTTCCCTGGCAGAGCGTCACGTTTGACACACAAATTGCTGACACAGGGTTAGGCACGGACCATTTGATTTTCTGGGGGGCTGGCATTTTTTTTGAAAAAAAATCCCGGCCCTGATTTTTGTAAAAAAAATAATCTGGCCAGCACCTAGGTTGAAAAAAAATAATCTGGTTTCAATCTTGCCAATTTAAAAAAAATAATCTTGCCAACAAAATTTCCTTGCTTAATATGTGTGTGAAAAAAATAATCTGGCCCGCAAAGTGGGAGAAAAAAATTTCCCGGCTCAAGGTAAAATCACAGCCCCCCCAGAAAATCAAATGGTCCGTGCCTTATGTTGCTCCACGGTTGTTGTCTTCACTCAAGAAATTTTACGGTAGACACCGTGCATTCGTAGACACCTTATTGGATTTCTACCTCTCAAATGAGTGCAGATGTTGGTTTGTCGTAGAAATTAGTTTTGTTTTTCTCTGCCGAATTTGACAACACGACGGGTGTGTTATAGCAGGCAGGAACCGCTTACTCTTCCGTAGCACCTGAGTTCACTCATGTGACGACTTGAGTTTGCGTTGTAGATATCCGTTCGTTTGATTTTGCGTTTTTGTTTCTTGTTCGTGTTTACCGGTTTCGTCCTTTCCCTTTCGTACTTTTGACACTGGAATGCCCAATTGGCGCCTGTCTGCCTCTTTTTGTTTCAACCGGAATATTAGGCAACATTTGGCCTTTCTCGACCATTACATTATATTTTCATCAGCAATTTATTTTCAACAAAAGTGTCTCTACTTAAATATACTAATATTATTGTTTATGAAGATTTAGCTATCTGCTTTTGACTAATGAACCTTGCTTTTGTCACTGCTGATTTGCATGTTATAAAACTTATTTATACATCTATATACTAGTAGATTTACGTTCATTTATAACTCTTATATTAATGTTTTTAACTGTTGTGTTCTTAAATTGAATAAAAAACATTTTTTACTCTCAAATGATCTTCAAATTTACAGTTAACAAATAATGTATTCGCATTCTGTTCTTACACAATTCACTGATTTTGGTTGAATTCCATTATTTATTTAGATGTGACCCATTTGATCTAGAGAAGGCAGTCAGACTTTGATATGTCTAAATAAAGGAAATATTTTACAAAGAAAAAATACTCAACGAAATTATTTTCAGGCCTTCTAGAACTTCAAAGATCACTATTTAATGTATTCCAACAAGTTTTTATTTTACCTAATTTTAACGTTAACTATTGTTTATGTTTAGTTTTTGTTGTTGTTGGTTTTTTGTTTTTTTTTTGTAAATACTACTATTTATTATTATTGATGCTAGACACATTTTTTAGTACAAATATCACACTGTTTTCTTGCCGTTCTAAATAATTAAATAACTTTCGTAGTTTTCGCCGATTTTTTATATGCCGGATCTTGAATGTTCGCTTGTCACGTACATTTGTTTGTACGCTTACTATATATAAGAATTACATATTAGAATTTAAATTATTTGTACAAAACGAATTCCAAGATTTATTCAAGAGTAATTTGATTAATGTAATATTAAAGGAAATAAGTGTTCCTTATTGTTGAATAAATATCAATACCTTTATCGTACACATTTAATAAATCTAAGCTATATTTAAGGGACAGAAACCTGTGAACATGGCGTATTTGAATAAAACATATGGTCAGCCGAGATTTATTAAAATCTGGGACGAAATCGGAGACGCTTTGGGCAAATAAGCAATCAGTCTACAAGCAAATGGCACAATCTGCACTAGAAACATTTAACCAGAACAAAGACAATGAAAGGTACAAATAATTGAACCAGTAAATTTTGAAAAGCTGTTTAAAAAATAACACAGTCTGGATGGCACAAACTTTCAATGGAACAAATGCTTATCGATCATAAAGAAATACAGGTTGTCTAAAAATTCATAAAAGATATCGTTCGAATGCTTTGTTTTTTTTGTTAATAATACTAGTACGAGACCATTAATTTCTAGATATTAGAAGATTTATGTCGACCAACCGTGGAATGACATACAACTAATATCCCCTTATCATATATCTTTCCGAAAGTGTCTTATGCAACTGTTTTATGTAATTGGCTCCAAAGTTACCCAAACACGCCCCTGAAACATGTTTTGACCATCATTTTCAAAAGCTTGTAATGTTTGAAACACACATTACATTACAGAACTTCCTCCATTCGCTTGTATTTACAATGGTGAATGTCTGTTTCTGAAAACGCAACTGCTGTGCCATTTATTACACAACAGCCTAACCCAAAAAGTTGATTGTGTAGTACATTAATTAAATTCAGCTTTGATAAGATTTGCGTTTTTGTTTGATATATGCATGTAATGCGTTTATTTAGTTTAATTGAAATCAAAACAGCTGGCAAACTTCTGCACATGAGATGTCACTTACTTTTGAAGTTTTGTTACACTTTGAAATGTTGAAAACTAATTAATAGTATATGATTTGAGTATTTATCTGTGTTTATTGAAGGTAATACACATCAAATAAATTCCAGTCCGATGTAAAGACTATCAGGTTCAGCAGAAGGAAATCTTCACTATACAACTACACGTTGCAAAAGAATAAGAACCAAAGCGCTCCAACCAGTACAGTTTTCTGTAAGTGGTGTAGTCGGTAACCAAACTCGGTTAAAGGTCTGCATAGCACAACAGCGAGTCCACTAGTAGCAGAACTGAGCTTAAGAAAATTGTGTAATGTTAGAAATATGATCTTTTTAATAAACCAAAACCAATAATTTCTAAATGTGAAAATCAAAATGTTAGAAAAAATATGCTCTAAAATAAACGCTAATAATGGAGAAATAAATGTTACAACAAAACTACTGAACTGGGATTACTCAAGGATAGACCTGTATCGAATCTAATAGTTATTAGTGACACCGCTAAATATTTTTCTTGTTACTCATCTGCATTTCATCTACAAGTACAAGCGTATAAAGTAAAATAATATTTCTAATGATTAATAGGGTAGGAGCCTCCCCCAAAATAAATATGAAAAATCCTAAAACTTGTTAGTAATATTATGTGACTCCATGTTCCTATATATCGTGATAATAAAAAAATAATTGGTCTTGATTAGCGTGTTCATTTGAGTTGGAATGATCATGCTCATTTATCCTAAGAAAAGCAGACATATCAAGGCAAAGATCTCAACATACCGAAGAAACTAAAAATATCAATGGTCCTGATTTGGTTCAGTCAATTCAGAACACATGGTGGGTTAAAGTAGGTTTTATGGCACCTAATAGGCTTCTTCCATTGTGATCTGCGGTCCGATAACACAAAATTCAAAACGGTTGCGAGACATAATAGGGATAGCAAGGTGATCATCACAATACAACGATCAGCCAAACACTGATAAAAACACTGACGTCAAGTTGGTAACTTATTACATATTCGATACCTATTCGTGACGTATTCCCTAATCCCTATTTGTTACCTATTTGTATAGAGAATACGACACATTTAGAATATAAGTAATGAATAGGATATGGGTAATGAATAGGTAAATAATATTAAGTAATTTACGAATAGTTAACGAAGAGGGAATAAGGAATCATAAACGAATATGTAACGAATAGGGAATAGAGAATACTAGTAAAAAACAAATAGGGAATAAGTATCGAATAGGTGACAAATAGGGCATAAGAAATAGGAAAAAAATAACAAATAGGGAATAAGGAATAAGTTACCAACTTGACGTCAATGATTCAAACATATACACATTTGGGTTTCCATCTCTCAGATAAATGCAGATGTCGGTTTGTTATAAGGTTTTGTTTTGTCTTCTTTTACCGCATTTGACACACTGAATTGACAATTGGCAGCGCGACGGGTGTCCTACAGCAAGCAGGGACATCTTACTCCTACGGGGCACATGAGTTCACTCTCTTACGACTTGAGTTCAGGTTGTTGATTTATGTTTGGTTGATTTTGTGCCGATCGCGGAAAAATAACGGTGTTGGATGGAAAATAAAATTATAATTCACAATTAGTAGTCCCAAGCAGTGCAATTTTGATTGAATCTGTGACATGGACATAGATGGGGTTGATTTATTGGCCTTGATATGGTGATAAATTGGAGGAAATGGGGCACGCGGCAATTCGGAGAGGTTAGATCTTATATTTTTGACTGCGACTGGAAACAGGAGTGAAGGATAAGGGCGGGAAATTAAGCCTCCTGCATGGGGATCCTATAGGTCCTGTTTATTACCGAAAGGACTTCCCTATTCAACAAACTGGTCCCAGCCGCTTTTGGGGGAAAACGGCCTGACCGGATGTGACAATTTTTAAAAGCTCTGGAATATCAAATAAATATACAGTAATACGCTGGTGAGGCAGGTGGATGTGTTACTTTAAGAGGTTATGAAAACTTATACATTGTTATTTGAAAATTAAATCCTTTTTATGTATCGTTTATTTTGTAATGAGATAACCAACCAAATAAAATTCGAGATGCAAATCCAAGAAAGTAATAAAGCAAATAGATAATGTGGTTTCTTGAATCTCAAACTCTAGAGGATGAATTAAAGAAATTTTCTAGCATCTAGTTCTTCAAATTTCTGAAAACATTAAGACTTGTGAGAGTAAAAACAAGTCAGCAGGGACAGTGGCACAGTTTATGTCCATTGGAATTTTGACAACATATTAAATAATTTGCAGTCCTGTCCACTGATAAAAAGCTGTCCAAAGCAGACCTGACCTGTCGGATATGGTTATAAGTTTCCAGTGAGAAAACCTGATGTACGAGATAAATACTAATCATATATCATAAATGTCTATAATGTAGTATTATTGTGATTTTAATCGTACATACGAATGATTGTGAAACTCGTCAAGAACTGAATTGTGCATTTAGGTGCAAATCATGCATATTGCTATAGTAACACATTGATAATAAATGAGAGAAAATATATTATAAATATGACAAGTTTAATGTAATTGACTGCTTGTATTTTAAAACAGTCATGGCACTAGTCGAAGGAAAATGAATTAGCCCAATATTCAAGCAGATAATTTAAAAAATGAAAGGGCTATTCGAAGTGTTAGATACAGGTTTATCGATATACAGCATATCCAAAATTAACCGTTTTACACCTATTTTCAATATTGTATTTTGAAACTACTGGGTCGATAACCACTGCTGATGGACTAGAGGTCCCCGAGGGTAATAACAAGCCTGGTCGTCAGACTTGTCTGACACGGTTTTACCAATAAATTTCTAATATTTTTGTCATTAAAATTTCCGATTGATAAATTGAAAATTATTTAAAACACCAGGTGCTGGATTTGGCTTTCCCGTTCGAACCTTTTGGTTTAGAGAACTTTCCATTCAATGTTTTGTGTTTGTGATCTTCCTATTTTTTTATTCAAATGCTGCTCATGAGAGGTTACTCCATGAAATATCGATAAACAGTTGCATGCTGTACATAACCAAAATTAACCGTTTTACACCTTTTTTTTGTATTGTATTTTGAAACTACTGGGTCGATTTTCGCTGCTGGTGGACCATAGGTCCCCGAGGGAAATCACAAGCCTGGTCTTCAGACTTGTCTGACACGATTTTACCAATAAATTTCTAATATTTTTGTCATTATAATTTCCGATTGTTAATTTCAAAATTGTTTAAAACACCAGGTTTCTTTCCTTGTAATGCTTTTGGTTTTGAAAACTTTTCATTCAATGTTTTTGGTTTCTGATCTTCCAATGTTTTGATTCAAATGCTGCTGATGAGAGGTTACTCTTTGAAATATCGATATACAGCATAACCAAAATAAATTGTTTTAGTTAATTGCAATAAATTGTTATCTAGTTGGCAAAAGTGCAGAAGAGCAAGCAGAGCCCACTTTTCCGACTGTTTTCAGTCAGTTGCTGTTATATAAGTTTGTATTGCGTGTACCTTATCTTCTTTACTTGCCTTAGTACATGTAGATATATAATTCTAATCTGTAAATTAAAAGTTCGGATATGGTTAAAAGTTGCCAGTGAGAAAACCTGACATACGAAAAAAATTCTAATCATATATCATAAAAGGTCTTGCCAACTTCAAAATGTGGTGTAATGATTTTAATCGTACACACCGTCTTGTAATCCAACACATTAAGATAATGTTATTGAAGTAAATATGTTTTAACTTTTAATTTTTTGTTCTGTTTCAGCATCTATCAAGGAGCCCAGCAACCACACGTCTATTGTTCAACAGATATAAGTTACGTTACTGACTCAAATTATGCACATTTTGCATGGACATGATATTTTCGATTAGACTTCGGATCTCAGTAATATTGAGAAAACAATTTTAATTAAACCACAAAGCTAAAATAGAACTGTTCTTTGTTAAGCTTATATAAGAAACAAATAGTTTTCAAGTAGTTGCTTGTTGTACACAACTTTGATTATTAAATTTTTTAATAAATATTTTGAAATTTATACCTAGTTGGACATTAAAGTTATCCTCCCCGGCCTTTCAACCAACCAATATACAAACAACGAAGAACCTTTTAATTCTAATCGAAAATTTAACTGGAACCAAACAAATTATCCATCCGTATTTAAATTATTAAGTTTTTTTTTTGAAGATGAATAGATGAATTATTCATTTTCTTTTTTTTATAAATTCCTATGAGGAGTTCTCAGATTATCATTTTGTAACCATCGATGGGAGCTCGAGGCAGACGAACGGTCATACAGGCTAACATCCAATGAAACGAAAAGTATTACATAATACTAGTACCTCGCCACTATAAACATAAGTTTAACAAAATTAAACAAACTAAAACAACAACATTTACGTTTGAGTTAAGGTTTATACCCAGCGTTACAGATATGCAGTGGTCATTCAAATCTTTTGTCCTACAAGAAGAGATTTGCTCTAAGGCTCGAGTGCATGCCGTAAAAGGTCAGGTTGTTACATAGTCTAGAGGTTTGGCACTTTTCGTACGTTAGTTACTTCTTTATTCCAAAGTAAAAATAATTCTGCTCTATCAGGGTGATAGACATATATAGCAAGGATGATAAAATGATATCAAAAGGAAGGAACGGCCAATCGGAATACGAATCGGGACTGCAACTTGAAAAGAGAGGGATAGTTAGGATCGTAGAATCGAGCAATTTAGCTTCCCGCATAGTATCCCACAGTCTTATAGTATCCTGCAGAAGGGTTCTTTAATGAATGAGAAACATGACTTTTTTTTAACAAGATCCAACCATAAAACTGTCAGGTTTTTGCATACTAGCATAACGATCAAGGCATTCATTATGCCAGGGCTAGACCATTCAACTACCTGGGTCACAAATTCCAGTCTATTTGGGCAAAGCGCCATGACTTGATATCAGATTCTGAGCGGCACTCATTAATGAAGTTTTACCGCAAAGTTAATCGCTGTCTCACTTTATCAGATGTTGAAATATAGCATGTTAGTCAGGTTCTACCAATCTGCCTAAGTCTTGCGTATTTGATAGTGCTAAACCTATTCCAACAAACATTTCTGTATTTTTGTACCTCGAAATAGACACTCTAAAAAGAATTGAAATCAAATTAACTGTTTTAGTTCAAATCCAATTGTCCATATTCTGTTCTTTTACCATCCAAGACAAAAGCTAGTCTCAATTGGCTTGTTGTTTAAGCTGTGCTTTTCTGTTTATAGCTTACTTTTAGCATTACAGCCATGTGGTCTGTAAAAGGGTATTACATGTATAGATTGTGATATAGATTTGATTTTTAGATTTTAAACCGATCTTTCAAGTATAAACAACAGATGCAGCATTTTTATTTTTCTGATATAGATAATAATTGTACAAAGTCAATGACTATTAGTCATAAATGTTGCAATTGTAATGAATTGAGGAAAGATCAGTATGGTGGAAAAAAGAGTATGTACCATATTTTCAAATGGGGAAAATCTAGTATATATACTTGATCTTCCGGGGGAAAGCTGCGTATATAATAATATCTCCGGGGGATTCTAGTATGGGGGAGAAACTAGTATGTAACACCGATTGAAACTTGTTAAATAATATTTTAAGCTGTAACTACATGTAGATAAAGCAAAGTATCATAACTCGTATTAAAAAACTTTGAATCACATTGGCTTTGCGATTTGATCAACAACATACAGTGAAAAACAACCCTACCAAATATCAGCAAAATTTATTCAGTGATATCAGAGGTGTTGCGGCAAAAAAGTGTTCCTATGATTTACAATACATTAAATCGAAAAAGTACTTTGAAATTTGTCATATGATCGCTAAATTATAATGACAATCAATCCTTCAAAGTATCTGCAAAATATTTAAATGTACCCAGAGAAGTTGTGTTCATTAAAGTGCGACAAACGCATAGACGGATGGACGAAGAACATTACTATATACTTCCGTCGCGTTGCAGCGAGGGAAGAAAATTTCAAAAAATTATTGGACTCAAAACTAATTCAGAACCAACTAAGAAGCGTGTTTTTTTTCAAATTGAATTTTCAAACTGAATGGCTTAATGTGTCTATTTAGAATGTTTAAAGAAAACACATCATGTCCGTATGGATCAAGTACCTCCTTAAAATCGGGAAGTCATCAGTCAATGCGTAAAAAACAAAAACACATTGTATGAGTTAAGGATGGCTCTCGTTCGTCTGGACAGACAATAGTAAGACCTTGTAAAGAAGCAGTTTTATTTACGACCGTTAATGAAAAGATTGAAATTGATTCTCATATCAGCTGGGTGGTGTTGACTCGTGGTGTTTATTAATTCAATTCATACTACTCAAAGAAGATACTAGTATTAGCTGAACGCATAAAAATTTGTAATTAATAGAATTTATATGAGACGTGTTATTTTCTTTTCAAGTATTATTTCATTGTAAATAGTTTACATAAAACTTTCATATAAAATGACTAGAAAAAAGCAGTTATCATAATAGTGTCAATATATTTAATATACATTATACCTAATAATCCAAATATCATTTACTTAATATAAAAGTCAAGTACTTCAAAGACCAAATCATCATTTATATTACTTCAAAATACACTCATTTTTACTGACTGGGAAGTTTAATGTAAGAACTACACAAAGACATCCCCGGACGTGTCATCTTTTTATTTCTATTGTTATTTACTTACTTAAACGAAATGGGGTTTGACAATCGTGAGTCCCTTCTTTGGAACAGGTGTTATGGCTCTTCGTCGAACCAATGAATCTTTAAACTAATACTTGTGGCAAGTTTAAAATAGAAAATTCAAGTGGGCTTCTGTAAAGTTTTTATTGGTCAATTTGACAGTAAAACACTTGTAAAAAATGTATTTAAAACTTTAGAATACACTTTCATTGCATTATTACATCACAGGATTGTGCTGCACATTTAAAAAACACACCAATCGCTGAAATTGAAGTTCTGTTACCCAAAATGAGTACCATACGTATTACCATGTGCTATAACAAAGCTGTCATATGCCTTTTTCTGACCTTATTTCAGGGTAGGTATTTTTTTTCAATTATTTAGTAAAATGAACAACAAGGGTACATACGACTTTTCAATTGTAAATGTATAAAAACCGACAAACGCATCTTGAAATTAAAAAAATGAAATTGATTTGTATGTGTTTATATCATGAATGCATTGACAAAGAAATTTAATTAGAATTTTAAGACCTTTGCTCTTTCCTCGCATTTTCTTATATAATTTTAAAAAGAAATATTGTTTTCGTTAGTTTTCATTAGTAGAGGAAACAAATATAATATACACAAATTTATACTGCTGCCAACTTTACGGTTGGATGGAGTCGTAAGATAGAAATATACTGGCGGCCATGAGAAAGGATACGCATTTGAATGCTCTCTAAAATAAAATTAACATCGCAAAGTAAGAAAATTATTGATAGAAACATTTTAGAATAGTTTGAAATCACCCGATACTGCAGCGAAAACATGTTGACGTGACTTCAATTCTAAGCATCAGAAATGCCAAGATTAAAACAGGAAATTTTAAGATTACATTGTTGGAAGTAAGATATACTGTAAAACTTATTACTGGTGGAAAGGGTATCTGGATACCTTTCAGTATTTTTTTTCTGACAACCAAGGTAGTGAAAATTGGAGCTATGGAAGTTTTCTATTGATTTGAGCATTCACTTCCGGTTGTCAAAACAGCCTTTCAGAAATCACAAATTCGATTTCAAGCGGAAACTGTCGACTCCAGTGAACATTTTTGTGACAGATCATCTCCTAACTTACGATAACGTGAACTGCGCCTACATTAATTTTGTGCATGAAATCGTCTTTGGAATAAAATGGACATTGCACACTCCACTCCTGACGCTTTGAAGATTTAAAAAACCTTGTGGATACTATTTTTTCAAAAGATATTGTGCTTTCATGACACGTCTAAACACTATGGGATCTTCATTTGACCTTTTGGTTAAAAACCAATTAATCTTCCATACAAAATTTTGATTTTCATGTTTTTTTAAATTCAAAATTGCAGATTATCGCTTCATCAAGCTTTCTGATTTTGTTCATGCCAAACCCTTGTATGGACAAGTTTTATTAGGATAATTAAAGAAATTATGACAAATAATGAAATATTGATACAATACGGTGTTTTTAACGTATATCCTTGCTTTTGTCCTTCAGTATATTTCATTTTATAATGGTCTGAGCTACTTCAATACACATATAGCAAGAGCAAAATGTTATGAAGTACAAACCGTTGTTGAAGTTTATTTTAGGAAACCTTCTCTGAGTGTGACATATGCTCTTATTTCTTTTCGAGTACTGGAATACATGTATGTGTTGGAAAGTCACTGTTTACACATTTCCAGTTTTTGACGTTCTGATCTAAAATTGTGGCTATCTCTAGTGCAGTTGATAAGTTTACTTCGTTTAGCCATTGCTGTAATATTTGTTCGCTTTAGTGTTTTGTTTGTTCAAATCTAATTGCCTACCGTTCTTCCATATTTTTACCACTAGCGTGGCTGATGAAAGTTAGTCCAAAAGAGCGCTTGGCACGCATTGATTGTTTGTTTATTTTCTCATTTATGAAAATAGTACCAATATGTGGATCGTGTTTTCTGGCATATATTCCATATTCTTTCGTTTTAAATATAATGTATTTTAAAAATTAGCTGTGTATTTCACTTTGTTATCATGTTCATATTTTGTTTTATAGAATCTTTAAGTGGAACCGTTACAATAAGTCGAAAAGGAATTATACCCGTTGTAGGTGAAAATGGGACTCAAATTGTATGCGAGTGTGTTGAAGGTCCCGGTGAAACAATCAATCAGATTGAAATACTAGCAATACTTAATGGAACTACAAATTTCCAGCCAATTTTGCGATTTGATCAAAGTGGAAACTTCATATTTATTAATGATGAAGAAAACCGCCAGGAGAGAATGCTTGCATTCAATAGGATAATGCCAGACAAAACTGCAATTGCTGAATTTAAAAGTGTCCAATGCATTGATGAAACCGACTACATCTGCCGTGCTACTTTTGCGAGTTCAATGTCAACAACTGCTGATTCAGACATCTTTTCTTTTACTACACATGGTAAATATTGGTTTCCCTATACAAATATCCTAATGATCAATGTAGCTTTCTATATAGGGGCTAGCGACTTTTTGTATATTAGAAGTACTTGTTTCCTGTAATTTTGAAGGTTAAGGAATAATATTCAGTGCTGTTTATGTATCTCTATGTATTGATAATATTCCGGTCGATTTACGCAGGTTTTTTGGCAAAATTGCTCAAAATATAGTAAGAAGCATGAACTACCCCAGACATAGGTTGATTATCTTAGTAATAGTTTGGTTCCCCAGTTTGGTATTTTTGGTTTTTACTCTTCTATGCTCTTCATATTCATATAGTGTTTGGCATTTTCAATATTTTTGGTAGAGCGCCTCTGATGAGTCTTGAATAGACGAAACGCGCGTCAGGCGTAGCAAAATTTATTGTCTGGAACTTTGTTGTCATTAGTATTTCGAACTCACGTAAAGGTTAGCACTGCTGGTGGAGTTTTAATTCCCCGAGGTTAGCCCGCTCCGGCACCAACAATTTTGAGTTGGAGAAAACATCAAAGTTTTAAATTATCCGTCTAAATTTCAAAATTGTATAAACCCTAAGGTTCTTCCTACCCAAGACATCAATATTTTTGGTAGAGCGCCTCTGATGAGTCTTGAATAGACGAAACGCGCGTCAGGCGTAGCAAAATTTATTGTCTGGAACTTTGTTGTCACTAGTATTTGGTATGATGGTAGAATAAAGCGTATTAAACAATTTAAGCTATGGATCACTAAGCTACAATATCAAATCAATTTCTACTTTAGGTGAATTATGACCCAAATAGACATGAACAACCATAGATAAATGCTAAAACAAAATTTAACAACAAGTATAAGTCTGTATGAATATATCAGGCGGAAAGGGTACAGGAATATACTGTATATATATTAACATCTATCAGTAAAATTTTGTTTGGTTTGAAAATTGTCATATACGTGTATATATAGCATGGAAGAATTACTCAATATAACAACAGTGGAAGTATCAACTCTTAATGATACTTTAAATGGTGGCGGAAAATTGCAAATCACTGGCCTGGGCTGATATGAAGACATTTTGGTATCTGATTGTAATAAATGAATCAGTAAAAAGAAGAAAACGAACAAACCATTGATTTCTCTGCTAACAATCCAAAATTGGACGAAAGGCAAAGACCAAGAATACACGGACAATTTTTGAATGTAAAGACTTGATAAAGAAAAAGTCAAGTTGGTGTTGGATTACAAAGCCACTACGTCAAGAAGTAAACAATAAGAAATTATACGACAGCTACGGGAAAATTCATTAAAATCAGAAAAATAAGTTAAAGATAAAAAATGGAAACTGCCTCAATAGAAAAATAAAGGCAAAGATGGATATGATATTTTACTAAACTAATTAACCAACCAGCACATGAAACAAGCTCATACATGTATATTTAGACTGCTGCAGACCACCTTAATATTGACTTTTTAGTGCCATCCTTATTTGATATCATCAAAACCAAAAAGACCTTGAAAATTGATATCACCATTTAAATTGGACCCCCAAAAAACAGAAACAATTCTGAAACCCATTCGAAACAAAGGAAATCCCAAAAGACTGGAAAGAGAATACATCATTTAATTTCTTTTAAAAAGGGAGACCAACTCGAAAGTAAAAGACTTAAGAGGATTATTGGTACTAAATCCTTAACAGAATAATTGTAGGTCTATAAAACAACTTTTGACTAAACACTTCGGGACCACAAAGCTGGAATAATAAAAGAAACATCTTTTGCATTGACCAAATAGCAAAACTGCATACGATAATCGAGCAGTCAATTGAAAGGAACAATTCCTTATATGTCAATTTTATAGACTTCGAGAAGCTTTTTGTATCCTTGATAGAAGATTCTCTGGGAATTCCTTGAGAGCTGCAGAATTCCACACAGAATTGTTCCAATGATAACGAATATGTACAAAGAAATAAAATTTCAGTTAGTACACGGACGCGATATAGGTACAAAGGTTGCAAATTTGAAATATGGCCAGTTGTTAGACAGAGTTGTTTAAAAGAGAAAATATTTAAATTGATTGATTGAAAATCATGAAAAACAGAAGATCGTGTAAAAAAGAGGAAATGAAAATTAACAATTCTAATATGGACCACGCCTACGAACTAAGGTTTCCATGACGACAAGCCGTGTGTACATTTCAAATAAACACCGGGTCGACGTCACAGTTACTTTAACGCTAAAATCAATGACGTCATTATATATTTTGTGCACAAAACAACAAAAAAATGGCAAACATTTTGTCTTGAACTATAGGTCAACGGGAAACACAAAAAAATGCATATTAGAATAGAAATAATTCATGACAGCCCGTTGTTTATTGTCGATTTTAACATGGGTATCAATTGTTTTCGTTTATTTTACCCCTCGCTCCGCTCAGGGTAAAATAATAACGAGCACAATGGCAACCCATGCTAAAATCTCCAATACACCACGGGCGGCCATGGATTATTTCTTTAACAAAAACATCAATATCAGTAAAATAGATGACACTCATTTTGTCAGAAAAACCTTGCAGGAACATTTTATGGTACAACCTTTGGAATACTTAGAAACTTATGGAAATCAAGGCAACATAAAATCAGTCTTGCTGTAAAAGTCAAAACATGGAGCCTCGCAATGACCAGCGCGACAAAACTTAAGCTATTCATATACAAATGTCTGCAATTCATCCTGCAGACCTAACAAAATTACAAACGAAGACCTTTGACAGTGAACAAACTAAACTCTTATTGTTATCGAAATAAAGACGAAAAGGTTGAAAGGGTCAAATCATACATTACGCGAGGGAAAAAGGAGAATACCAAGACTAACATGGAGGAGATCAGAAAAAGAATTGACAGAGATTGATCGTATATGGAACAACATTTTTAAAGGACAGAGGAGAAGATGGAGAAGAATTTTCAGTAGCCTATGAAAATATGAAAATATCAATGGGAAGAGAAAATGGATCAAATCAGGTCAAGTCAGAAGAAATAAAGCCCAAAATGTAACGCCCCTATCGCAGGTTTGGCAAATAAATAGACATATGGACAGACAGTGTGATTTAATTATATAAATAGAATACTTCGTCATATACAATGTCGCAATCAATCTTCATGTGTGTGATATGACTTAAGGGGTTGGGAAATGCTTTTTTAAGACCCCGCTATTTAACAGTTGATATACAGTTGATATATATTGTTTTCAAAACATTGATGTTATTTGCATATAAATGTTGATACAATTTCAAGTATTTTTGAAATCAAATTATTCAAAAATCTGCAAGGTTCGTGGACGAAAAGACGGGCTTATGCAACAAATATGCATAGAGTATACATGCTACGCAAACTCAGACAAAACAAAAGCTGTGCTCATTCAAAAGTTAGCATCTATTGTTTGTTGCCATACACAAGCTTGATAAAACGATTAAAGGTCAAATTCGGAAAAGAATGAAGTACGAATCTTCACTTTCAACCCGAACATACCTTCATTTCAAAGATGGAAATTCCAAAAATCAAATATTAAATCATAACATCGCATAAAAGCGGGATGCATTCTGTTGAAAAACCAGGACAATTCGATTTAATTATATTTTAATTAATAAGAAAATGATTGGATAACAGGCCAGGGCTTATAAAAATCATCCCCAAGGCCAATTCATATGGAACGATAGATAAAGATGCATTGCTTATAAATTTTAAATGATTCGGAAGGCCGTAATTTGCAAGAAAGATTATATTACAAGACAAATAAATTATGGTTACTAATGCATGAGTTCAAGTCGTTTAAAAAAACGCATGTACCTATAGAAATTTTGATGCCGATAAAAAGGTTGATAGGTTTATGTGGTGCATTTTTTAATTTAAGTTAATAAGATAAGATAATAAAATAATTTTATTTGTTTGAATATCAATGCGTGTCCTTTTAAATCCAATTAAGTATATGCATATGTAGATTCATACGTACGCGAGATATTGCCTATATCTTTTTTAGTTCCTAACAGCATTCCGCAAAGCTTGAAGCTTCAAGATGCAGAAGTACACAACATAACTGAAGGCATGAATCTAACATTCATATGTAATGGAAATGTCGGACATCCACCAGGGACATTTCGATGGCTTAAAATCCTTAATGACGTTGAAAGTGAGATGGTTACAACAGACGAAGACATATTAGCAATGTCCTGTGCAATCCCACCTGATGGGCACAGTAATCTGACTTTTCAAGCAAGCAGAAGAGATAATGGTGCCATCATACGATGTGAAATCAGACATCCTCTAGCCCCAGATAATAGTTTTATTGATATACAGTTGACGGTGTTTTGTAAGTTCGTCGAAATATTTAAGTAAGAATTAAGAACAATGATTCTTTTCTGAAATCAAAACTGCAATAGTGGTGCCCATTATGCATAATTCGAGAAAAACTTTTCGGTCAACACAATTTTTATATTTTGCATTTTGTGTTTAAATTTGTCAAAAGCATTTACCTTTCTTTGGAAAATGGTTTTATTTTTTTATTATAAGTATTCGTGTTGCTAGAACGTTACCTCTCCCTATTATAACTGATATAGTATTGCTAGGGCGGGAAACCCCAAAATACCTACTCACTCATTACTACATTTTACTTTCATTTTAAAATTTTAAAAAATATTTTTTT